>JAHHZJ010000463.1:0-72223 GCA_021437245.1 Aegilops speltoides | reverse complement strand
CGCGATTTGGCGCTCTCTTGCGCCTTTCTCGAGCAGCTTCTTTCGCTGGCCAGCTGCGCCGCAGGTCGCGCTTTGACGAGCTTGTCGCATTCTCCTCCTTGGCGCGGGCGCAAGTAGGCCTCGCCCCACTGTTTCCCTCGGAGGGCGTGTATCACGCTCCAAGTTTGAAGGAAAAAGACAAGAACGCCTTCAGAAGGAAGGTCGCCGGAGATCCGCCCGATCGCCAGCAGCCAGTCCAATTCGGGACTATAGCCCACCAAGGCCAAATGCTACATGAGAAGAAGGAAGATAGATCGGGAAGATCCGCCCGACCGCCGTGCTAGCTGCCCGAATCTCGGGACTACAGCCAGGTGGCGTGCGCCCAAGAAGAAAGAATTAGCTCACTCGGCTTTCCGTCGGATCGGCGGTCCGCTTCTTTAGCTTTTCAACATTGCGGTTGAAGGCAGTGGCGCGTGAGATTGTGGTATTCCCGCAGAACCGCAAGGCAAAGTTAGCCTTCAGAGCTACTGTAGGAGTTCGAGCCGCCTGCCAGCACCGACCCTCAACTCGTGGGATTACACTCAGCGGGAGGCTTGCGCCCCTTTCACGGAAAAAGACGTAACTAAAAAGGAAAACGAAACATAACCGGACGGAGGTCCGCAGGCCGATCGCGCTTGGTGTAGAGTTGAGGGCGCCGCCTCTCTTGGCGCAACATTTCGATCGCGCCGTCGAAGGGCTCGGTTCAGCGGGCGGTGCCGCCACAGCGCAGCCAGCCGGTCGGCGCGGGCACTTGAGGCCTCGGCGCCCGTGTTCGCCGAGCTTGGGCGCCGTTTCGAAGTCATGCGCCGAGCTCGCCCTCTCAAGACGGCGGCAAGCCGGGCGCGCGACCAAGAAGCGATTGCGCGCGGGCGTCGTCTGCTAGCCGAGGATCCCGCGGTCCACTGCTGCTTGCCAGCGGCCTCAAGACGGAGGCGGCGGAGGCGGCGGAGGCGCGCGATGAGTATCCGGAGCCGAGACGCCGCCGCCCTCCTCCGCGGAGAGGGTTCATGTGCCGACCTTCCCCGGTCTCCGCCCGTGAACTCGCGGGCGGGCGCCGACGACGCCGGGGACAAGCACGCCCGATCGGGCGACGCCGACCTCCTAGGCATGCCGCCGCCGCACCGCAGCCTCGGCCTCCTCCAGCTCGGGCGTTGGCGGCCGCTCTCGGCCTCCGCCTCCAGCGACGGCTCTCCTCAAGCAGTTCTCTCGTATGCGTTCCGTGCCGCCGCTTAGCGAAGGTCGGCGCGCGGATCAATCCGCCGTGTTGGCAGACGCTCCACCGACCCCATGACGGAGGGGACGGCGCTCTCTCAAGGAGAGGGAGCTCTGGGAAGATTGAGGAGAATCGTGAAAGACTCAAATGAGATCCAACAAAGAAATGACAGAGTAAAAGACTCACGAGGAAACTAGCGGCGCCTTCTCACTTCCTTCCGGAAGCGGTTATTTCATGGCGCCTCCTCCGCTTTGAGCGGGCGGCGGCCCCTTGAACTTCTTTTCGACTTGCCGCCGGGCACACTCGCCCGGGCGTGACGCCTCTTCGCGCCGACTTGGCTGGAGGGGTCGGCTTTGGTCGGCGGCGCGAACGACTTCCGTGTCGACGCCGTCCTCGCCACCGGCGAGGTCGCCACGGCTTAAGGTCCGCCAGATGTTCTCTCCGCCGCTTCGGCGTTGGCCTCAGCCAGCCGCTGCCCCCAAGTCGGGTCGTTGACGCTGCCAGCCTCGCGATTCGGACGTAGTCGCGAGGTTTTGTATGCCAAGCCGCGGGCGCCGTAAGAGGGTTCTCGCCGGTTGCCAACAAAGATCGAGTCGAGGTCGACGCAACTAAGATCGAGCTGCGACGGATGTGACTTACCATCGGAGGGGGTTGTCGCACGAAAGCACGCTCTTGTCGAACCGCCACCTCCCGTACCCGCAGTGGCGTATGGTTCACCAAGTTTGCCACCTCCCCACGCCGCATGTCCTCGTGCATAGACGGCTCGGATCGCGGGCGGCCGCTCATCCGGCAGATGAGGTGAGGCCGGCCTTGGAGTGAAGAACCCGGCGGGCCACGGCGGCGCCGTAAGATCGGAGGCGATTTGAGCCCCTCCGATCCGCAAAGATGACTTTGGAGCCGCGCACGGGCGCCGCTTCCGTAGGTCGAAGTGACTTGACCGATGGGACCAACTGCCAGCCGCCACCAGCCGCTCGGGTCGAAGCGGCAGATTGATTCCCGCCGCCGGTGGAGATGTTCTTCACATAGAAGTAGGACTTCGCCACATCTTCACCGACTTCACCAAATGGGATGGGCGGAAAAGGATTGTCGGCTGTCGAGCGCCGCACCGCGATGTAGGTGCCGCACTGAGCCGGCATGCCGGCGGCCTGAGTACCGAAGTTTTGCAGAAGAACTCCCCCACAGCTCGAGGGTGGGGAGAACGCCCGATGTAGCCTTCGCACAGGTGGCGGCGGAGATAAGCACCACCGCATTGGTGGTGAGGCAGCGGCTGCAGCCAGGAACTCGAGAAACGAGCGGAAGAATCCGCCGCCGAAGCTCCCAGCCCGCCGCATAAGATGCGAAGCGAAACCCGCCGCCATCCGCGCTGCTGGGCCAGATCTCTCTCGCCGGGCGCTGGACGGGCGGTACCAGTCCGCGCTGGGAGGCGGCGAAGTCCGGGCGGCGAACTCGGCGTCCTCCGCCCACGCCCAAGCCATCCCACTCACGGAGCGCGAGGCGGGGCACGGCGAAGAAGAACTCATCGCCGGCGAGGAAGAACGCTTTGGCTCACGGCGGAGAAGAATGCCGTGGTTCGCGCGGCGAAGGAGAAAGGCGGAGAGCGGGAGAGAGTGCGCGGCGCGCCGCCCGCCCCCCGCTTACTTATAGCCCTACGGGCTGAGAAGCCGAGGGGGCAACGTGGGGATTAACTACGCCCAAGACCCCACGCCGCCCACGATTAACCCCCACGAAGTTAGTGCGTGCAGTAACGACGTGGGGATGCCAACCGTCCCCCGCCACAGCGGATCCGCTCGGGGGCCGAGGCGCGGTAATGGCGGGCCCCACCCGACGGCCCGTCCCGTCACGCGCGTGGGTAGGCAGACTATCGCCTCCACGTGGCGCCACCCGATATGACCGTCTCAATAATGACGGGAAGCGTGACCGATACGCCGCCTGCTTTTCCCGCCACGATCGGCGAACAGGTGGCTCCTCGCGAACGAAGTTCGACTTCTCGCGAGGGGCCTAAAGCAACAGCGCCGAGTCTCGTAGTCGGCACTAGGGAATTGAAATCGTTGCTCCCCGAGGTGGCACCCGCCGGCTTCACCAGATCGGGACTACTGCCGAGTAATGGGCCACGGTAGGCCAACCCGACCCAGATCTTTCAAGACATCGGGCAAGCCGCCCCTCAATCAAGATCCCACCGGGCGACCTTCGGGAATGCCGAGTCCCAGCTGGCGACCTTCGGAGAACCGAGTCCCAGACGGCGACCTTCAGAGAAGCCGAGTCCCAGACGGCGACTCTGAAGCAAGCCGACTCTGGGTTTGTGACCTTCGGGGGCCGACTATGGGAGTCGGCCCACGACCTTTCTTCAAGACCGATGCAGGGTACGGCCCCGACGTGGCCGTCCCCTCTGGCTCACGAGGGGTGGGCATGGCTACAAAGGAGCCATATCGCCGAAGATCTCCGTGAGGCGCGACATCGCTGCCATGCCTCCCTAACCTCAGCCATACAAGACACGTGGCACCGTGCTCACGATGGCGGCTCAGACGGCCCGGAGATCGCCGGCCCTCTGGCTGCTGGGAGAGTAGAAGACGCCAGAGCGCTTGAGTCGGCCCGAGGAGTCGGCCTCCCGAGTCGGCCGCCTCGCCAGGCCCCGCAAGCCATAAACCAGATTGGACGGGAATGGCGACACCGATCGCTCGACAGACGGCGGCACTGCTCCCACGCCCCCATGACCGAGCTCTGGCTATCGGGGAGCTGCCGATTGCAGGTTCAAGAATGGGGCCTGGCCAATGGCGGGGCCCTGTGAGCCGGGTGAAGGGCGGCGGCATGAGAGACAGACAATGGGACCGCACCTGGGCCATTATAATTGTACCTCGGTAGGCCTATATAAACCCCCCGGGCACCCATGCAAAGGGTTCGCCTTGATAGGTTTTAGACACATAGCAAGGTGGGAGAGAGCCACCTTGCTCCCTCCTCACCATTCAAAACAGCTCAAGGAGCACCTTTGTATTATCATCCCATAGTGATCATGCGGAGACCCCGCAGAGCAGCAAGAGGGTGTTATCTCCCGGAGAGCCCCAAGTTGGGTAAGATTCACTGGCGGCATGTTCCGCGCCATCATCCGCTTTCTGTGCACCGCGACGTTCTACTCGCCCCCACCATGATAAACCACCCGTTGGCATATGTCGCATCCAAACCCCGACAGAATTATAATATCCGGATTGCCAAGCTTGCCTTCCACGCCAAGAAAGTCCCATCCGGACACGGGCCAAAGTCTTGAGTCTTGTATCTTCACGCTTCAATAGTCCGGACGTTGTACACAGTCCAGCTGTCCGGATACCCCCTTATCCAGGACTCCCTCAGTGGGCACTCCTTATAAAAAGGACGACGACGACAATCAGAACCCAGATGAGGACAACCCGTTGATAAACCACCAAAGCGTCGATGCCAACGACGATGCTCACGATCACGTCGGGTGAAGGACAGTAATACCGGCACCGGGGACAATGAGACTCCGGATGATGTCGAAGATCCCGAATACCCCGTCAAGCCCACATCCGAAAAGGATGAAAGGGAAGACGGTTAGTATAGCCCCAAACATGCCGATCACGAAGATTCTGAACACAACAACTATATGCCAGAATCCGAAGAGGAGGTTAGCCTCAGTGACGAAGATTTTATTGTCCCAGAAGAACCCCTCAAACAAGAACGCTTCAAGTGAAAGCTCATTGCCACAGCCTAGAGCCCGAAAAAGAAACAAAGAAGAGCTCAAAGTTGAATAGGATACACTCAATGAAAGGTGGACTAAGGTCCCGCCACGAGGAATATGGCCACGAGCGACCACAAAAGTTACACTAAGAGCATGTCACGCCACAATTCGACGACGAAGCCCTTGAGCCAATACCAAATACAATCAGCAGACAACTGCATCGACCACCACGTGGACGGATAAAGCGACATATCAAGCTGAACACCAACCCGCACCCCCTCGCCGAAGAGGAAGGGAGACAGCAGCCGCAGGATACACATATGACTTGCAACATGACCTAGCCAATAAAGCTAGTCAGACTAGATCAATCTGCGGATCAAGGAGTCGTGCCCCGGCGCGAGACAACGGCTATGAAGCCCGGCGTGATGACCATTACTATACTCGGGATCAGAACTGAACTTAGATGTCGGCTGATCTCCGCCGCAATATTGCACGACATAGAGGGGCCGCACACCCTTTATGCTTCACCGATGAGGTAATGCAGCACCAATTGCCGAAAGGGTTTTAACTCGTAAACATCAAACAATACGATGAAACGGTGGATCCGTCCGTCTGGATTGAAGATTTTCTTCTCCACATTCACATGGCTCGAGGAGATGACCTTCACGCCATCAAATATCTTCCTCTAAAGCTGAAAGGACCAGCACTGCACTGGCTAAACAACCTCCCAGAAAACTCCATTGGAACCTGGGAATATTTGGAAGATGCTTTTCAGGCCAACTTTCAGGGCACTTATGTCCGGCCACCGGATGCTGACGACTTGAGTCACATAATCCAGTAAGCAGGCGAATCGGCTCGCAAACTTTGGAATTGATTCTTAACTAAAAAGAACCAGATCATGGACTATCCGAACGCCGAAGCCTTAGCGGCCTTCAAACACAGCGTCCAAGATGAATGGCTCGCCCGACACCTCGGGCAGGAAAAACCAAAGACCATGGCAGCCTTAACTGCACTTATGACTCGCTATGCGGGCGAGGATAGCTGGTTGGCTCGTAGAAGCAACAGCTCGGGCGACCCCGGCACTTCTGAGGTGAGGGACGGCAATGGTAAACCTTGCCGCAATAAAAACAAACGTCGGAACAACAACAACAACAACAACAACAACAACAACAACAACAACAACAACAACAACAACAACAACAACAACAACAACAACAACAACAACAACAACAACAACGACGCAGACGATACGGTAGTCAATGCCGGATTCAGCGGCCCTAAGTCCGGTCAGTGGAAGAAACCTTTCAAAGGCAACAAAGACAGGCCATCCAGCTTGGATAAAATCCTTGAGAGGCCCTGTCAGATTCATGGCACAGCCGATAAGCCTGCGAACCAAACCAACTGGAATTGTTGGGTTTTCAAATAGGCCGGTAAGATAAATACTGAACACAAGGGAAAGGGACCTCCAAGTGAAGACGATGATGAGCCCCATCAGCAAAACATTGGGGGTTAGAAGCAGTTTCTCCCCGAGGTGAAAACAGTGAACATGATCTATGTCACTCATATCCCCAAAATGGAGCGCAAGAGTGCACTAGGGGACGTCTACGCTGTAGAGCTTGTCGCCCCCAAGTTCAACCCATTGTCAGCCTGTCCGATCACTTTTGATCGCATGGATCACCCAACCAATATCCGCCACGGGGGTTCGGCCGCCCTGGTACTTGATCCAATTATCGATGGATAGCACCTCACCAGAGTCCTTATGGGCGGAGGCAGCAGTCTTAACTTGATCTATCAAGACACTATGCGCAAGATGGGCATTGACCCATTACGAATCAAACCCAGTAACACTACCTTTAAAGGCGTGATATCGGGCGTGGAGGCCGTTGCATAGGCTCACTTGCACTGAAGGTAGTATTCTGCTCCCCATACAACTTCCGCAGCGAAGAGTTAATCTTCGACATCATCCCTTTCCGCAGTGGCTACCATGCACTGCTTGGACGAACTGCTTTCGCACACTTTAATGCAGTCCCGCACTATGCTTACTTAAATCTTAAGATGCCCGGACCTCGTGGAATTATTACAGTTAATTGTAATATGAAGCGCTCCCTCCATACCAAAGAGTACACCGCGGCCCTTGCAGCCAAAGTGTATGGTGGCCTTATCAAGCCGAACAGTTCATCGGCCAATAAATCCAATGATGTATCCAAACGAGTCCGGTCCACAGATAATAGCGATAAATCAACTAATCCGCACCTTGATTTGTAGTTCGCCTCCGCCGATCGCCTCTATCAGTTGCGGTTATGCATCAAGTACAAGACTCACGACTAAAAATACCTTGGGCGCGCCGAGGCACACTATGGAAATGGTCCATTGTACGACTTGACCCCATCTCGACAAATATATCTTTTTTGTTCTTACTATAGGTTCATCAGAGCCCTACTTGCTAGATGGTTGTTTCAGAGATCCTTTAAGACTAGCATTTCCCAACCATCAAATATTCTTATAAAAGGACTTGTTATTATGAGAATTACGCAGACGCATGGCTGTGGCATCACCGAGTTTTTTGAACTATGATCTTTAGGCCCCGTGTTAGACTTTCCCTATGTAAAACTTTTTCTCTTCCTCCTTAGGCATGTAACATGACCTTAATATTGAATGGAATTGTCTGTCGAAACACACCTTGACGTATCAATAAGGATATAAAGGAAGCAGGTGATTATAACCTTCTTGGTTGGATTCTTGTATTATCTTGCCATCTGCGTTCCCCCCTTACGTTCAACTGACATACGTGGCTCGGCACGGCCTTCATACCAGGGGCTGTATTCGGCACCGCAAACTCTTAAGTCCAAACACCTCTAGGGAAACCTTCGGCGTCCCGGATATTGCATTATATGCATCGGCTCCAAATCATGTCTTTGGTCTATAGTTGGGTTGCCCGGCTCCTGTGTTTGCCACCTTACATTCCGCAAGTTCGGCTAAGGTAGTAAAGGGAGAACTACTGCGATTGTATTTCTGGTTCATCCGGTTAAGTACCTCGGTAGAGAAGCCAAAACCGATCATCATGATAGGCGAGAGCGGTCACGATCCGTGACTTAGTGTTATACTACAAATCGCTTATGATTTATGCAGTGTTAAACGAGGGCTGGGCTTTGACCACAGGCGTAAAGGCGCCAGATTCGACTCGCCGCCACGCAAACAAGGGCTAGTACTTAGCGCCACCAATGGACTCTTATGGCTAAGTGAAAGTACTAAAGCCGCATAGTCTGATTGCCTAGTTCACTTCGCCGCACTCCTCCTACATCGGACCAAGACGTTGATAAAGTGCGGTCATGCATTCCTTAACACCCATGTAATATTTACATAGGGTAGAAGCCGACGATCGTAAACTTTTAGACTTATAACCGCCAAACAGAGGATAGACTAATTATAAAGCACACGATAAATATTTTACACCGGTGTTCATTACATGACTCTTACAAACCGGACTCTACTAATCAAATATGATGTCCTTGAGCACCGCCTCTCATAACGCTGACCTCGAGGACCTCGATGAAGTACTTCTCGCCGCTGGTCATCGCTGACTTCAGCGTGCCTCGGTGGCAATCTCGGCGGCCTTCATCTTCGCACATTGTACCTTGACTCGGCGAAGGCCATCCGGCACCTTCTATGCAGATGACCGCTTGATGGCGCCCACCGAGGGCACGCCTTTACCAACCGCTTCACAAGTTTGAAGTAGCTGCTAGATGGGCTCGGCTGGCCAAAGACAAAGCTATCACATCCTTCATAGCCAGTCCGCCACCACTGCAGCTCCATCACCGCTTCACCGATCACGAGGGCGCCAGATACTCGGCGCAAGGTATTGCGACTGAATAACTTCTTCATGAACTCCCTCTTCAACGGAAGAACTCGAAAGAAGGCCAAGAATGCTCCTCGACAGATCCGCAAATGCACCTGGAGAACTCCAAACCCGGGTCAGCAAAATATATATCGTCCATGTAAATTTACTCTGGATGAGAAAGGCCTTACTAGCCACTATTTGCCTCGCCTCTTGGATTTTTTGGCAAGCATCCTAGGCCTCAACCCGGGCTTCTTTGGTGAGCTCGGAGGCTTGTTCCAAACTCTTCAGCTACAAGGACTCGCACATGGAGATGACGTCCTTGAGCTCCTGTTCAACCTCCGCCGCCCGCGCCTCATGTCTCCGGCGGGTGGTTTGCTCCACCTCCAACTCCTTGGCCACTTTGTCCGCAGCCGCCTTGCTCACCTCCGCCTCCTTTTGGGCTTGGGCGAGGACGCTCTTGAGGGACTCGACCTCGGTTGTGCCAACTGTGAGTATATTTATAACATTTTTAGTCAGTTTAAACAACTAACACACATATAACTTTTAGGTATGTAGTAGTGCAGCATACCTTGGGTTTCGTTAAACCGCTTGTTGATGTGGTCGAGTTCCTCATCGGATAGCCGAAGCTTCCGATTGAGCTCGGCAATTTCTATGGCTTGGGCAGTAGCCGCCAGCATAGAAGCCTATCCAACAACATATTCCGTGCATTATAAACTTGTTTTTGATCCTCTATCCAGATTGTTCTAATCCGGACAGAGTCTCAGGGGCTACTATCTACACATGGGTTTTGCCTCACACACATATATATACAAAAAAACTTGTAAAGAAATCGCATACCTCAAATCCCGTCAGTAGGCTGTTGAAGGCTTCGGTCAGTCCGCTCTTTGTGGATTGAACCTTTTCCATAACCGCACCCATCAGGGTGTGGTGTTCCTCCATGATGGACGCACGTTGCAGTGCTTCCTGCAGAGTGTCAGCGGCCTCCGGATTGATAGAGGCCGCCGATGGAGCTGCTGCTCCTCCCCCCTCTTTCGAAGGCGGGTGTTGGTTCGAACCCGGAGCCGTATTGGTCTCCGGGACGGTGTTCGGCAAGGGCCCGGACTATTGAGGCCCCCCAACCTTGGTGGTCATGGGGTCGCTGTACCCCGCTCTACAGCGTCCAAGGTATTGTCCTCAGGCACCTTCTGGACGGCCTCGTCCGCTCCCCCTCGGCCAAGAGATGGCCTTTGGGACGACAACTCGGTGTCCTCCATGGCAGGGGGAGAGAAGGCGCGAGATGGTCCGTCACTCTCCGCCTCTCCAGGTGCTAGAGAGTTCCCCTCCGAATAGAAGGGAATCGGGATCTTGCGCGGAGGGCTGAAAAGCAGAAAAAGATTTGATATGACAGAGGCAGATTAAGCAATAACTGAACGAGTAAGTTTTTGATACTTATGTTTCGGTCCGGGGCTTCTCCCTTTGGACCCTCATCGGGCTGTGTTCGACTCGAGTCCGAATCTATCGAGAGGATCACCTCCCTTCTTCGGCGCTGCTTCCCTCCGTGTTCTTTGAGGCTGCCATTTCCTCCTCGCCTTAGGGGGGCCGCCTTCACTTCCTCCTCTTCCTCTTCCTCCTCCTATTCGTCCCTGTCTTCCTCGTGAGAGGAGACAGCCTCGTCTCTCTCGACACTACTGGAGGACCTTTGTGGTGGGGCCCGCCCTGGGTCCCTTGTCCTTCTTCTGATTTTTCTTCTCCGCTACCGATAAGGCACGACCAAAGATCTCCTCCACCGAGGAGTGATCGAGTCTCAGCAACGGCCGGACTCTTAATCCGCTCCGATTTCTTGGTCCATCCCTATAAAAGAGGTGGGCTGATGAGTTTTGCATCATTCAAATATGTAAAATGGGTATGTCTTTGGAAAGTTAAATACTTACCAGAGTGGTTGGATTCGTGGCGTTGAGGCCAACGTCTTCGGTATCCATGGGCCAGCTCTTTTGTGCCATGAAGAGCAGCTTCCACATTCCCTCGTGCGTGGTGTCGAGGAAATGATGCAGAGTCCACAGCTCCTCCAGATTGAACTCCCACATGGGGGAAGCCCGGCGCTGGCAGGGGAGGATGCGGCGGAACAGCATAATTTTTACCATGTTGGTTAGACCAATGTTTTTGCTCAGCACGTTGGTGATACACATTTGCAGCGTCTGCACCTCGGTCTGAGACCCCCAGTCGTGGCCCTTCGCGGTCCAGGAGACGAGCCTCATGGGGGGTCCGGATCTGAATTCCGGAATTGCCACCCACTTAGTGCGGTGCGGCTCAGTGATAGAAAACCACTCCTGTTGCCAGATCTTGACGATTTCCATGAAGGCCCCCTTGGGCCACATGGTGTTGGGCAGCTTGCTGATCATAGCTCCACCGCAGTCCGTGTGCTGCCCGTCGACCACCTTCGGCTTCACATTGAAGACCTTGAGCCACAGACCGAAGTGTGGGTGGATGCGGAGGAGAGCCTCACATACGACGATGAACGCCGAGATGCGAAGGAAAGAGTTCGGGGCTAGATTTCCTGTAATAGAACATGAGTCCATGGACGAATCCATGGGTGGAGTGGAAAACCTAACCCTCTAAGGAAATGAGGAAGGAAGACAACCGTTCACCAGGCTCCGGAGTGGGAATGACTTGACCCTTGGGGGGCAGCCTATGCGCGACGTTGGCGGCGAGGTATCCCGCACTCCGGATGTCAGTGTACAAAAGTAGGGGCTCTACTTTTGACCCCTTTACTTGTGCACGGGCAATCAAGAGCCACCCGCCACGGCCGTGCATAATAGGGCAGGGAAGGGAAGCCAGAGAGAAGCCGAAGACACAAGACAAACAAAACAACGACAAGGACCAAGGCCACAAAGTTCAGATGGAAGAAGAAGGTTTCCCCGGAAAGAACCCTTGCCGGGGCAGCCTCAGCGGCCCCGGCAAGACCCTTGTCGGGGCAACTCGCCCACACCAGCCGAGTGAGCCACCTTTGAGCCCCCCAACGCTAGATGAACGCATTGGACAAGGCTCGGGAGGCACCTCCATGGTGGCATGCAGATCTTTGTGAAGACAAAGAATAGTCAAGAGCAAATGAGGATAGGAAGGCAACAATCCTTACCAAGATCCTCACCGAAGAAACCCACAAGACCCCCGGCAAGATCCTTGCCGGGGACGCTAGCACGCCACGGCAAGACCCTTGGCCGGGCCACCCGGCAAGGCCCTCGCCAAGCGCCAAACAGGCCACCGCCAGCCCACGCCACCAAGTCTCCGCTGCCGTTAGATGCAAACTGCCGACCCAACCAGCTGGGCAGGCACCTGCATGGCAACATGCAGCCCTTCGTGGAGGCTCCACCACCGCGCCACCTCAGCTGTCTGCATGCCTACATGGCACCGCATGCATCGTTGGCCAGGGCGCATGTCAAAGCAAGGAAGAGCGGCGACGGACGGGACGGGCCGCGCTCCCGTCCCCGATAAAGTGGAGGGACACCTAAGCCTCGCATTAAATGCACTTTGTCCTGTAATACTAGCGATAAGCTCGTAGCGCTGTAGCACTTTCCACCTCCTGTGTGCCACTGTGGCAGCCCCTATCGCCTATAAAAGGAGGCCCATGGCGCACTAGAGAAGGATTTGGCTTTTTCGAACCTAGCAGCACCCAGAGCTAGTTCAAGAGCTCAAGAACACTAAATACATCCACCAAAGCAGGATCGTAGGGTTTTACGCATCTTTGCGGCCCGAACCTGGGGAAATCCCCTTTGTGCTGTCTGCTAGTCCCGCTCTTCTCACGATCCCTGCGCCCCGCAACCATAGTAGGGATTCCAGTGATCCCATAGGTGTCGTTTCCCACCTACATCTTTGGCGCGCCGGGTAGGGGGTGCGCAATTGTGAGAATCTGGTCTAGCAGTTGACCTAGCTGTTCTTCATCGCCATGGCTCCTAAGAAGAAGACGACCACGGCGATCGGCCTGTCCGGGACCAGGTTGCCAGTACCGGTGCGGACCAGTAGCGGGTCAGTCGCGGAGAGAACCCGTGGCGCGGCCCGCAAACATCCACATCACCCTGGCGGTTCAGGCCTGGCGAGTGGCGTCGTCAAGGCCAGCGACGGAGCCACCAACGCGGCTCGGAGATGGAGTCGGGCTCGCAGCGCCATTGGGCCTTCAGGGCGCCGCCATCCCGCCAGACGGCGGCACGGCGGCCTCCAAGACGCCAACACCGGTGCCCACGGCGCGCTCTTCCCAGGTTGTGCGAGATGAGCAGCGTCACCCCGCCGGTGACCCTGCGCGCCACCCTGGGAAGAGTCTCGTGCGCCCATCACATGATGAGGAGGGCCAGCATGCGCGCTGAGGTGCTGATGGAGGTGGCGAACGGTTGCGGGGCCGTGACGCAGATCCTTCTAACGTGGTTAGATGTCGAGGCGCATCACGGTCCACCCAGCTTTCGCCGCCACCCACGCCAGCGGAAGCCCTAACACGCGCACAGCTACTCCTCGATTTTCCCCCCGCCGTGGAGAAGCTCGACGAATGGAGGGCCACCGTCCGGAGCCTCGTCGGCATCGCCAACAACGATGAGTTGCGGCCGGCAGGACCCGTAGGCCATCGCTCTGCTGGGCCACCGCATGCCAGCAGAGGCAGTGCCGGAGGCGATGCAGCCACGATGTACTCTCCACCTCCATCCCGGCCACCCCGGGCGTCGGTCCATCGCGACAACGCTTGTGATGATATCTCCATTGCATCGTCCGACCTGCGAACCAACCGCGACCAGCGTCAAGTCCTTCGGGAGAGGGCTCATGAGGATGCTCGAACTACGATCGAGCACCGACGTGACGCACGCCACCAGTCGGACAGGCGGGCAGGGCCTGCTATGGACCACCCAAAGACCGGAGGTTACGGTGGCCTACCCACGAGGTGGGTTGTCCGCCTTCACCCGTGAGCTGCGGAAGTTCCAGTGGCCCTCCCACCGTACGTTCAAGCCTGACGTTGGTGAGAAGTACAACAGCAAGACTCACCCGTCAGAGTTCCTCAGCATTTACACCATCGCGATGCAAGCTACCGGGTCCCGCAACGATAAGGTGCTTGCCAACTACTTCTTGTTGGCACTCAAGCCTAATGTTATGTCATGGTTGATGCACTTGCCTGTGGATTCCATCTCTTCTTGGGCGGATCTGTACCATGAGTTTGTTGGCGCCTTTAACGGAGGTCACCAAGCTCATGGCCAAGCGAGTGATTTACATATTATCCCTGAGAAGGAAGGAGAAAACTTGCGCAAGTACATCCAAAGGTTCAGCCGGGTGCAGTACAACATCCCCGATGTTCATCCCGCCGCCATGATCAGTGTGTTCCATCAGAACATGCACAACCGCAAGATGCATGAAGAGCTGGCGATGAACAAGGTCAAGGATGTGGCTGAGCTTTATGTCCTGGCTGATCAATGCGCTCGCGTTGAAGAGGGAAGGGAGTACCCCGGCGAAGATGCCGGTGCGGAAACCGACTCCACTGGCGACACCTCCACCCTAGCGAAGAAGGGTCGGCGCCATAACAGGAAGCGCAAGTGCAAGGCCGTGCTTGCTGTCGAGGGATCCGACGACATCGGCGCCACCAAGAAGACCAAGGCGAGCGACCCCGGCAAGGAGGTTGCCGAGTGTGTCGCTTGCCGGGCCTTGGCGGCTGCTGACAAGCCAGGAGGCTCTGACAAGCAGTACTGCAAGATTCACCACACAAAGGGCCATGACCTCGAAAACTGCCGGTAGGTAGAGCTGCTCGCCGAGAAGCAGAAAGCCGAGTATGCGCGGCAAGACAAGGAGAAAGGCACAGATGGTGCCGAGGGATCTGGCAAAAAATGTGGCGGCCAAGGAAGCCGCCGCGGAAAGGATAATCAGCAGGAGAGGCCCGCCCGGGGCCGTGACAAGAAGCAGGAAGACGATGATCATGACGAGGACGACGAGTCCGGCGACCACGAGTTTCAAAAGGGCACAGAGGCCATGTGCATCGATGGTGGCGCCTCGCTGCATATGTCCCACCGCCAACTCAAGCAGTGGGAGCATGAGATCACGGTGATGGAGCCATCGTTCGACGCACGGAAGCCGCTGAAATGGTCCAGCACGCCCATCATCTTCGACACCGAGGACCACCCTGACCGCACTATTGCGGTCGGGTGCTTGCCATTGTTGGTTTCACGAACAATCCGCAACCTCAAGGTGACAAAGATGTTGGTTGACGGTAGGGCCGGCCTGAACTTGATCTCGCTTGTTGTGGTCAAAAGGCTGCAGATTCCCAATGGAGACCTCGAGGAGACGGGCACGTTCCAAGGGGTTAACCCGGGGAGGAGCCGGCCAAAGGGAAAGGTCACGCAGCTCGTGACATTCGGAGGCGAGCTGAACCACAGAACGGAAAGGATTGTTTTCGATGTAGCCGAGATGCCCTTGCCTTACAACGGGATCCTCGGTCGCCCGGCACTAGCCAAGTTCATGGCGGCTTCACACTACGCCTACAACATGCTGAAGATGCCCGGGCCGATGAACATCATCACCGTCCCCTCCAACAAGAAAGATGCATTGATCTGCACCGACCAACTCTACCGGGAAGCAGTTGCAGCAGCTGCCGCTAAGGCACCTGCTCCTGCCGATGGAGCCCCGGGGGGAAGAAGACCGGTGAGACCCCTCGCACCCACTCCAGCAAGCGCACCTCTTTGGAGTTTTGCGCTTCCATTGAGAACGTGCCAGAGAGCTCCGCCGGCAAGAGCAAGAATTCCAGAGCCACACCACCAGAGACCAAGAAGGTGCCCATCAAGGAGGACGGCACGGGGGGAGCTTTTACCATAAGCTCCACCCTCGACGGCAAATAGGAAAGCAAGCTCGTCACCTTCCTGCGGGCGAATGTCGTTGTGTTTGCATGGCAAGCCTCCGACATCCCCGGCGTTCCCAGGGAGGTGATTGAGCACCACCTTGCTGTCTGTCCTCATGTGCGGCCCGTCAAGCAGAAGGTCAGGAAGCAAGCTCTAGAGAGGCAGGAGTTCATCATGGAGGAAATCAGAAAGCTAGAGGTGGCAGGCTTGGTGAGAGGAGTACTCCATCCGACGTGGTTGGCCAATCTGGTAGTAGTGCGCAAGGCAAATGGGAAGTGGAGGCTGTGTATTGATTACATAGACATTAATAAGGCTTGTCCAAAGGATCCCTTCCCATTGTCGCACATTGACCAGATTGTTGACTCCACGGCCGGGTGTGACTTTTTATCATTCCTCAACGCCTAATCGGGATACCACCAGATCTTCATGACGAAAGAGGACGAGGAGAAGACAACATTCATCACCCCATGTGGTACGTATTGCTTTTTACGGATGCCTTTCGGGTTGAAGAGTGTTGGATCAACCTTTGCAAGAGCGGTCCAAATTGGTTTTGAGCCCCAGCTGCATAGAATATGGAAGCTTATATGGATGACATAGTGGTCAAAACCAAGGACAAAGCAACCCTTGTGCAAGATCTAGAGGAAACATTTGCAAACCTGCGCAAGATCAACCTCAAATTGAACCCTGAGAAGTGTGTCTTCGGCGTGCCGTCTGGCAAGCTTCTTGGGTTCTTTGTGTCCCAGCGCGGGATTGAAGCAAACCCAGATAAGATCAAGGCCATCAAGCAGATTGAGGCACCCAAACGGATCAAGGACGTGTGTCGGCTCACTGGCTGCATTGCTGCCATGAGCCGGTTCATCTCCAACTCCGCCGAGCGTGCCCTTCCTTTTTTCAAGATCTTAAAAAAGACGGGCCCAGTGGAGTGGACCCCACAGGCCGAGGCGGCGTTGCAAGACTTGAAGAAGTACCTCTCCTCTACCCCGGTGCTGGTTACGCCCAAACCACAAGAACTATTGCTGCTATATCTAGCGGCAACAAACCAAGTGGTTAGCGCAACATTGGTGGCGTAGAAAGAGGTCGATGAAGAGACAGCAACAGCGGCAGAGTCAACGGTTGGCGGGCCAGAACCCTCCCCGGCAGGGCTCGGTCCCGGTAAGACTGAGTCCCCGGTAGGGCTCGGTCCCGGCAAGACTGGCGCCAATACGACAAGACCCACACGGCCAGGTGAAATGGCGCAAAGGAAGAAGATGGTGCAGCACCTGGTTTACTTCTTCAGCTCCCTCTTGCAGGGAGCTAGGTCAAGGTATTCAGGTGTGCAAAAATTGCTCTTCAGCCTCCTTATGGCCTTGAGGAAGCTGCGCCACTACTTCCAAGCGCACGAGATCACGGTGGTCACCCGCCTCCCATTGCAACGGATACTACATAACCCAGATGCAATGGGGAGGATCGTGGAATGGGCCCTAGAGTTGTCAAGTTTCAGTTTGAAGTTCGAAAGTACCTCGACGATTTAGAGCAGAGTCTTGGCAGAGTTTGTTGCGGAATGGACCTCGACGCCCAACGAAGAGGTACAGGAGACTACTCTCCCCAGCGAGGAAACAAGCGGCAACTGGATCATGTACTTTGATGGGGCTTTTTCGCTACAAGGCGCCGGTGCTGGTGTGTTGGTTGTCGCACCCACCGAAGAGCACCTCAAGTACGTCATCCAAATGCACTTTCCTCGGGAGATGTCAACCAACAACACCGCCGAGTACGATGGTTTGCTTGCCGGTCTCAGGATCACGGCGGACCTCGGAGTTAAAAAGCTCATCGTCAGGGGAGACTCACAACTCGTCGTCAGGCAGGTCAACAAAGATTATCAAAGCCCATTGATGGAACTTACATAGATGAGGTGAGGAAACTGGAGGAGCGCTTTGACGGTATACAAGTGGAGCATGTCCCTCAGACGGAAAACGACATCACCGACTACCTGTCAAAGCGCACTGCCCTCAAGGTACCTGTGGAACCAGGTACTTTTGTGCTTCAGTTAACTCAACCATCCGTTGAGCCGTCGACCGGGCAGAACAAGCGGAGGAAGCTAGGCTCCGGCAAGTACTTCCCCACCGAGCTCCCCGGAGCCGCCGGCAAAGATGTTGCCGTGGATGTCGATCCTGCCGCAGGACAACCGATTCCGGCAGGACCTCAGGTCATGGCCATGGAGGCGGCCGCTCCCGTGGCAGAAGAGATGCCTTTGGTCCTTGTCGTCGAGCCGCAGTTCCGCATGGTCACAAAGACACCGTCCGATTCCTTCAAAGGAGAGCTTCCCGAGGAGCGTGAAGAGGCGTAATCTAGTAGCCCGCCGGTTCGCTTCTATACCAATCGTTGATAACGACAGCGTAAAAAGACCGAATGGGGTGAAATTGAAGTGCATCTCCTGGGAGAAGGACTAAAGCTGTTCACAGAGATACATGGAGGCATATGTGGCTCCCACATAGGGTCGAGGGACCTTGCTCGCATGGCTTTCCGGCAAGGTTTCTTCTGGCCCACCGCCCTCCAGGATGCAACGACACTAGTAACCAAGTGTGAAGCGTGCCAGTTCCATTCAAAGAAGCTCCATCAACCAGCTCAAGCCCTTCAAACTATCACTCTCTCCTGGCCCTTCTCGGTCTGGGGGCTCGACATATTGGGCCCTTTCCCCCGTGCTGTCGGGGGCTTTGAGTACTTGTACATCGCAATCGACAAGTTCACAAAGTGGCCAGAGGTGGAAGCACTGAGGAAGGTGACAGCGCAGTCAACCATTAAGTTCTTCAAGGGACTAGTGTGCCGTTTTGGGGTGCCCAACAGGATCGTCACCGACAACAGCACACAGTTCTAAAGCCATGCCTTCATGCAATACATTGAGGATCTGGGTAGCAGGGTCTATTTTTCTTCCGTGGCACATCCATGGAGCAACGGTCAAGCGGAGAGAGCAAATGCTGAAGTCCTGCGAGGCTTAAGAACGAAGACTTTTGACAGGCTGTGCAAGAGTGGAAGGCGCTGGATTGATGAGTTGCCGGTAGTTCTTTGGTCGATCGGAATGATGCCAAATCGAGCCACCGGCCAGACACCCTTTGCCCTGGTTTACGGGGCAGAAGCAGTTCTCCCCACAGAACTCATATATGGGTCACCTAGAGTGCTCTCTTATGATGAGCTTGAGCAAGAGCGATTGCGGCAAGATGGCGCGACGCTCCTTGAGGAAGATCGTCTCCGGGCGACCGTGAGAGCAGCATGCTACCAGCAAGCCTTGCGCCGCTACCATAGCTGCAAGGTTCGTGCCCGGAGCTTTGAGGAAGGCGACCTTGTTCTTCGGCACGTTCAGTCAGCCAAGAATTCCAACAAGTTGACGCCGAAGTGGGAAGGTCCTTATCAGGTAACACGAGTCACCGGACCCGGCGCAGTCCGGCTGGAGACCGAAGATGTCGTTCCAGTGAGCAACTCCTGGAACATCGAGCATCTCCGCAAGATTTACCCATAAGGCGCGGCTGCCGGGCCTCCCGGCAAGCCACCCTTTTGTACGAGCCTTGCAGCGAGGCATGTAACCCTTTGTACAAAGCCAGACGCAGACCCTGAGCATAAATAAACGAAGCGCTGGCGCCCTAAGTTATAGCATGCATGCTAGGTTGAGTCTCTTCCTTTTGTTAGGGTTGATAGTGCTTAGCGGTGGCTAACCCCTAGCTTAGAGGTCGAGTGCGCATCTTTCTGTTCTTCTCTATATTCTTTGGTTCGCAGGGCACATAATTATCCTTGCTAAGCTATTTTGGAAGAAAGGGGACGGACCAGCGTCCGAGCCCCGGCAAGCCAAAAGTTGCCGGGGGCTGCAAGAGCAAGGATCCATCCACAGCAAGCCAAGGTTGCCGGGGGCTGCAGATCCAGATAAGTCTTCTATCCTCTGTCATGCATTTCGTTATGGACTGAGGTATGTGAAACCTCGTTTTATCCTTAGGCTACCATGCTCCCCTCATTCCGGACCCTAGGACTCGTCTCCTAGGGCCGAGTTTGGTCGTAGTCGCGGCAGCAAGGAAATGAAACGAGGAGCCTAAGCCCACCTCATCCCTGCCTCCGCCAAGGGCGTGAGAAAGGTCGAGCGAAGTGGGGGGGGACGGCAAGGCCTATTGCCGGGCAGAAAAACATTTATCCTAAAGATAACGAGGATTCACTCCTTGTCGTGGGTTCCACCTGCGAACGAAAACCCCGACAAACATCCCTTTTTCATTAAAAAACATCCCGTACATGTACAGTTCATACGAAATGAAAAACATGAACAAGGGGATTACAAGTTCTAAAGTTAACAAAGGCCCGAAGGCTTACAAGACTAAAAAGAGATAAGGTGCTCGTAATCCCTTTCTTGTCCCTCTCCTCAGGAAATGGAACAAGAAAGCAGAAGGGCAAAAGGGGCGCCTAGGCGAGCTACGAGTGGCAGAAGACACCAAGAGAACATCTCGGCGGTCGTTCGAGGGCTGGATGGTGATGGCGGCGCTGGAGGAAGAGCTCGAAGACGAGGCGGTAGGACGTCAATACGCGACGAAGGCATCGGTGCCCGCGTACTCCGACTTGACGGCCTTGCCACCCGCCTCTTCCTCTTTTGCAGCCTCCCAACACCAGCCGCCCAAGGAGACGACCCCGAGAAGTTCAAGGAGCCGGCAACACGGATGATGGGGTCGCCGGTGCCGCTCAGAGTGGCGCCCGATGCCTAGGACCCGTCATCCTGCCGCCCGCTAGCCTCGTTGTCGCTGTCGTTGTCTTCCTCGCCACTCTTGCTTGAGGAGGAATCTTCATCATCAGAAGAGCTCTCCAGGCAGCACCTTACGCGAGTCCCGAAGTGCCCAAAGATCTTGACAGAGAGGAGACCACTCTCCATTAGATTGAAATGGAGAGTGAGCCCCTCCGTCAAGCTGTGGAGGCGAGCAAGGGTCTTCCACCCTCGGTGGGGATACATGACGTGAGGGGCGGGGAACTCGACGTCGGCCCATGTGCCACTGTTCCCACAACCCCTCATATGTAGCCGCAACGCCTGCGACGGATCCAGCTCCATCTCCCGCGCAAATGGAGTCGGCAGGCGAAGGCGACGGCGCAGTGGCTGGCGTAGCCTAACAAAGAATTCGCAAGGGTTGTCCCTGGCGTGGCCCTCCATCGAAGGAGGGGCTGCGGGCGGAGGCGAGGCTGATCTACCGCCCCGTCCTCCTCTCCCTCGAGCACCACGACGGCCTCGACCTCGCCCCCTCCCCTTACTCTAGCGGCTGGCTCCGCTGCTATGAGCTCTTGGGGAGGAGCGATGCATTGTCTGGCCGAAACCCTTGCCGCCACCGACAAAGCGTCGCCACGTCCCCTCGCCATGGCAGAAGAAAGGAAGAACCGGGAATGGGGAAGGGCAGATGACAAAGGATTGAGGGGCGCGGTTCCTACCGCTCCCCTCTTTATAAAGAGGCGGGCGAGGCTCGCCACCCCTCTCGCCAATCCGCCCGCTGAAGTGACAAAGAAGCGGGCCGTCGACCGCCCTCTCCGATCCATTAAAGGCGCGTGGGAATCGACCCGCGTGCGCACGACTTCCCACATCCCGCGCGCCTGCCATTCACTCTGCATTACGCCTGCAGCAAACATGGCGCAAGGGGTGGGTGCAGTGGGACACGTGGAGCGAAGGTTCCCAAGCGAGGGCATTAAATGGGAGGCGGCCCTGCGGTCTCCAAGAGACACGCAACCCGCCTCTTTACTGTCCACCACAAGGTGACGCCAGCATGCTTCCATCATGCGCGCGCGACCCCAACGTCACGTGTTCAATGCGGGTCGTGGAGAAGCGTAGTGAACGGAACAGTTACCGTCGTAAAAATCTGCCCCAACTGCCCGCGCACCATTCTGGGCCTGGCCCAACAACATGTTGCGCTTATGTATGGCTCAGGCCCGGGGGCTCCTGTCGGTGTACAAAAGTAGGGGCTCTGCTTTTGACCCCTTTACTTGTGCACGGGAAATCAAGAGCCACCCACCACGGCCTCGCATAATAGGGCAGGGAAGGGAAGCCGGAGAGAAGCCGAAGACACAAGACAAACAAAGCAATGACAAGGACCAAGGCCACAAAGTTCGGATGGACGAAGCAGGTTTCCCCAGCAAGAACCCTTGCCGGGGCAGCCTCAGCGGCCTCGGCAAGACCCTTGCAGGGAAGCTCGCCCACACCAGCTGAGCTAGCCAACTTTGAGCCCCCCAACGCTAGACGAACGCATTGGGACAGGGCTCGGGAGGCACCTCTGTGGTGGCATGCAGATCTTTGTGAAGTCAAAGAATAGTCAAGAGCAAATGAGGATAGGAAGGCAACAATCCTCACCAAGATCCTCACTGAAGAAACCCACAAGACCCCTGGCAAGATCCTTGCCGGGGACGCTAGCATGCCACGGCGCCCGGCAAGACCCTTGCCGAGCCACCCGGAAGGCCCTCGACAAGCGCGCCAGTAGGGCCACTGCCAGGCCCACGCCAGCCAAGTCCCCACCGCTGTTGGCATGCAGCTGCCGACCCAACCAGCTGGGCAGGCACCTGCGTGGAAACATGCATCCCTTCATGGAGGCTCCACCACCGCGCCACCTCAGCTGCTTGCCTGCCTACATGGCACCGCATGCATCGCTAGCCAGGGTGCATGTCAAAGCAAGGAAGAGCGGCGACGAACGGGACGGGCCTCGCTCCCGTCCCTGATAAAGTGAAGGGACACCTAAGCCTCGCATTAAATGCACTTTGTCCTGTAATACCAGCGATAAGCTCGTAGCACTATAGCACTTTCCACCTCCTGTGTGCCACTGTGGCAGCCCCTTTCGCCTATAAAAGGAGGCCCATGGCACACTGGAGAAGGATTTGGCTTTTTTGAACCTAGCAGCACCCAAAGCTAGTTCAAGAGCTCAAGAACGCTAAATACATCCACCAAAGCAGGATCGTAGGGTTTTACGCACCTTTGCAGCCCGAACCTGGGAAAATCCCCTTTGTGCTGTCTCCTAGTCCTGCTCTTCTCACGATCCCCGCGCCCCGCAACCATAGTAGGGATTCCAGTGATCCCATAGGTGTCGTTTCCCACCGAAATCGAAGATCTTTTACCTCCTTCTCCGTGATGGAGGAGGCCTCCCACTTGCCTTTGGAACTAGATTCGGCCATGGTCGGAGGAGGTGGTGGTGGTGGTGGTGAGAAAGACAGAGACTTTTTTGGGCACTGAGAGCTTGGGAGATTGGAAGGCAGAGGAGACTGGAAGGCGTGGGAAAGAAAAGGGAAATCTATTGCCCTCTTATAGGCGGTAAAAATGCCAACCGTCCCCCTACTTGCGCCTTGAAGCTCACCAATTCCCAATAAAAGCATGCGCTATAAACGGTTGGATTACCCAAATTCTATTGATGAGCAATCCCGTATTAAGTGGGCACGATCTCTGTTTTGACAGGACGGGCCAATGGGGATTGGCCTCGAAACACGAAATGCGGGGTGTGAAAACGGTTCAAAATGTTGAAGGGTCAAGTATGACACTTCGCCGAAAAAGTTGTCAGTAAAAGACACTATTCTTATTTTTATACATCCTGCCTTCGCAGCTAAGGGTTGTGTTCATTACGAAAAGCCGATGTGTAATATTCATGGAACCCGCCTTGCAGTGTCGAAGACAATCTGCACGCCGAACACATCGCCATTGAAGACTGGTTCAGGGGCTATTGTGGGCATCCTGGACTAGGGGGTCCTCGGGCGTCCGGTCTATTGGATATGGGCCGGATTGATGGGCCGTCAAGCTACAAGACAGAAGATCACCTCTCGTGTATGGTAGGGATTCTCATATGCGTGGATGGCAAGTATAGGTGTCCGGATATGTTATTTCCTTTCTGATGAAACCGACTTTGTACAGCCCTAAGCCCCTCCGGTGTCTATATAAATCGGAGGGTTAGATCGGAGGCAGGAACACAACATTGCTAGGCTAGCCAATCTAGGGTTAGCCAACTCGATCTCATGGTAGATCAACTCTTGTAACCCCTATACCCTTCGAATATAATCAAGCAGGAGTAGGGTTTTACCTCCCTTAAGAGGGCCCGAGCCTGGGTAAACATTATGTCCTTTGTCCATTGTTACCATCGGTCCTCAGACATACAGCTTGGGCCCCCTACCCGAGATCTGCCGGTTTTGAGACCGACAGCTACTACGGAATGGAAGAGGCTCCAAAAAAGCTAAACTTTGTATTGGAAGTGCATATGACAGAGTAATTGGAAGTCATTGTGTCAAACCCATACATGACTTGTCAGCGGCCAATCCCTTCGCAGAAATGACGAGGTTCCGAAAGCGGCCTTATTATTATTATTAGTTTGAACCTCACTTATATCCATGTTCAGCTGATCAACTTGGGCATTTGCAGCTGAATGAGCTGAATTTCATTTCTAATATATGTTTGAACCATGTAATCTTCGAATTTGAGCCATGTAACTCTGGAATTTGAACTTTGTAATATTTTCAGGCTTTTGTGGTATAATCGTCGGTCACGAATTTGAACCAGCAAGTATTTTCCCACAACACAGACAGCTTATTCCATCACAAATAGCTCGGATGGCTCAACTGTATGCCATGTATCGCACACACAACTCTAATCTGATTCATGCTTGATGTCTCCGCCATCGCTTGCACAGTTCATCTTATTTGCCACGTATCACTGTGCCAGCCTCTGCTCGCGTCCCTCGGCATGCTATGCTCACCGTCTGGCGCCGCGGCGCACTCTGCTCGCGTACCTCCACGTGCTCGGCTTGTGGATAGCTTTTCCTTCCGTGTTCAACTGCTAGCATATATATGGTTGCTCACCATTGAGGCGACCACGAGCGCTCTGCAGGTCCCCTCGCGCGCTCGCCAAATTTGGGCCTGCACACGATCACGTCGGAGGCCCCATATGCATGTGGTTGCACCACGCGCGTCGCCACGATCCTGTTACGTGCGGCATGATGGATTTATGTGCTACAAATTAGAACTGCCATCCAGGCGTGCCGATATTCCGGGCCATCCGACATCCCCTTTAATTCCCGCGGCCATTATAACCTTAGTCTCTTCAACCTTTCGATCGCGCCCGGCATCACAACAAGCACACCCACAACGACACATAGTGAGGGGATGTCTAGCGGTGCTCCAGTGGAATTCAGCGAGCATAAAGTGGAGACGCACGCGAGGGAGGCGGATCTCTTAGTGGTGTACACCATCGACCAGCCGTGGTGGACGACTACATCAACACCGTTGAGCAGTTGCTTGCTCGAGACAAGTACAAGGTGGTCGGCATCGACCTCCAGTACACTGGAGGTCATCCCAACATAGATAAGATGGTTGCCATCACCCAGTTGTGCATGCACCATCATGTCCTCATCTACCACTACTGCATGGCCACAGAGCCTTGCGACCATTTCACTAGGTTTGTCAATAGCACTGACTACAAGTTCTCTACGGTGGAAACCACCGATGATGTAAAAGCGCTGAGGGTTACGGGCTTGGCCTGCAAGAACCTTGTCGAAATCCGTGAGCACAACAGTGCAGGGCCAGACAAAGAAGGACTCCTGGTTGAACTCGCCGCCATCATCGACCCATACTACGAAAAGATGAAGGAGGATGCCAACAGAACATGTCCTGTATCTTGGCACGGGGCCTGGATGCGGCAACTTGATGAACCTCACCTAAGGTTCGCGGCCAAGAGCGTGTACACATGCTACGAGATGCATAGGCGGATCGTTGACATGAGGAAGTGGCTCATTACCGAAATCGGCAAGGCCGGATCGAGCCACAAGCAAAGCAGTAGCGGCAAGCATCACAAGAAGTATATGATGATCAGAATAATAAAATAAATTAAATAAAAAATATTTATAAAATAAATAAATAATAATATTAAGCAATGTTGAAAATGTAAGCAGCCTTAGCATGTATGTACGCATACACTGGCACAAGGATTCTTGAAGGCAGAAGAAGCTCTCAAGGCTAATCGCATGAAGATCAGTATGGCCGAAGAGCAAAGACTGCAAAGACCAGCCAATTATTCACCGAGAGACAATGCCACGTGAAGAAAGCAAAGATTCCTGAAGATTGAAGCTTGTCGGCACTCTCTCGCACTTTTCTATACTATTAGAAGGACACGTGTATACCCTAGTAGGACACGTGTGCATGCTACCGTGTGTAAAATAAGTGAAGGAAGGCTCCCGAAGGCCACCTTGCAGCCACCCCTCGCGGCTATAAAAGGAGACGCTGGGCTCAAGAAGAGGACACAAGACAAGACAGCATGAAGCACTCAGAGCATCTAGACTCTCCACCAGAGCACCACTTCCTTTGTAGTCAATCCACCCCACTACTAGTAATAGCCAAGAAGGCGCTTAGTTCGCCAAGAGATTGAAGGTAATTTTCTAGTTGTGTGTAATACCTTCGGGGCCTCCCGAAAGGGAAAACCATATGTAAATTATGTTGTTGAAATGATGTAGTTTCTTGGTTTCACTTAGTGCTTTTATTTATGAATTTATGGGACGAGTTCTTATGCTAGGGATCCTATAGGAGAAACCTCTACGTGTGTAGTTCTCTGTGTAGCCCAGAGTGGCGTTTGAATGAGAACCTTGTGGCCGTAGAGAAGTGTTCCCTTCGGGTGGAACTGCCTGGGAAGACGATAGGAATTTAACCCATAAATTTGCAATTAAAACTGCTAAGTGAACGTAACTAGCTACATCTGATACAACATAATGATAAATATGGTGATTACTTAGTAGGATTTTACACCATTGCGTACATTCGTCGGTCGATTTGTTGGCCTCGCCAGCCCAGAATAGATCTTGTATCAAATAATTAATCTAGTTAGAACGTGAAGGTAATCATATTGAATTAAATATTACTGTGAATAGTGAAAATACTATTCCAAATAGTGTTTTAAATAGTAAAGCACTTTTGTGAATAGTGCCCTACCTAGTGAATAGTCAATACTATTCAAGATAAAAAGTACGTCATGTCTACCACTTTCACCTAATCACATATTAACCTAATCCAAATCTAATCTAATATTAATTAAGCAATATAATTAATCATTCCCTATATTGTTGGTATCAGGTCCAAAGTGTTTAACCATTGAAAGGTTAAAATATTTAAACTTAGAAGTTAAGCGGAGGTAATGTAATAAATACTAAGGAAAATTTAAATATAAGGTGTAGAATAAATCCTCTCAAGAGCATATCGCATACATCTCATAGCCGCTAAATACAGTCGTTGATTTGATATATAACTTTTACATATCTTGGGGGAAAAGACAAGATAATTTTAGACCAAAAATTTGAAGGTTTATTCAAAGAATACCAAAAACTTGCTGATAAGTATTCAGGGTTGAATAATAAAATTGATTTAGCTTTACATAAGTTAGAGGAAGCAAAAGCAAGACAAAATACAGTTTGCAAAAATAACGATTATATTAAAGAAGAAGTGTTATCAATAGGCCATTACCTAAGTAAAGGAAAAGAGCCACTCCCACGCACCAAAACAAGACAAGATATACTTGAAATAAAAAAGTTGGTGCAAGAGGTTAAAACTTTGATTATCTCATAATTATATGACTGAATATACTCAAGCATTAAACGAAGTAGCTAAATATCTGTCACCTCCCGTCGGATTCTCCGATCACGACTCCCCAAAGGAAGATTCCAAAGTTATAATAAGACAAAATAACACCATCCTCCAGCTATTAATCCAGATTTTAGATAAACTAAATAGTGTTCAAAGCAACAAAGAAATTGTGATTTCATCATCCAGAATAGTTGCCTCTGCTAGAAATATTAATTCAGAAAAATGGACGTATCTAAAGGCTTCCTTAGAAGAGACAAAACCCTCCAATTAGTAAGGCAAGATTCGAGACCTCTGGCCATGAAGCATAGGTTATCATGCAAAGCTGATGATATTGATAGCATTGAAGAAGTTATTGATATACAAATAGGTCTAGAAAGATATCAAAAGGATACCCTAAGAAAAATAAAACCACAGCAAGTATACCACATGGGTATGTTTGAAAGTAAGAGTGGTCTATACAGAATATCTCGAGAAGTAGAATTAAGCGTGTTAACACATCCAGTAGATTTAAGAATTGTAAGCAAAAATATTGAAAATGAATTAAAATATTGTGGTTACAAATATATTCATCAAGGCATGTATATCATAGGAGTCAAAGGTATGACAAGGAAGAAATTAGGTGCAAAGGTTTTGATAACTTTATTAGACGTAAGATGGGAATCAGAGATAAAGCAAAGATTAGGATTTTGGAAGGAGACATGAATGAAAATAGATTAATAACCTACATAGCTCCAGACCTAATGATGCCCGTAAAACAATTTATTGAAAAATGAGTTTTGGTTTCCAAACAAAGGTTATGAAGATTTTAAAGGAACAAATTTGCTAGTAAGCATAGAATTTATAGGAAGGCTCACTAATAGAAGTAGCTCCGGATATAGAGTGAATGTGAATGACGTAATTGATAGGATGCAATCAAAAGGTATTAATTTTATGAATCCTCTTAAAATTGGCTCTGAAGAAAGAGCAGGAGAAGAATGGAAGATAGGAGAATTAATAGAGAAAAAAGAATTAAAGCAACCTGAAAACTACATAAGCTATCAAAATTGTGAAGGAAGTAGCAGATTCGATTTATGAACTATAAAGTCTGCATCGATAGAAGACTCAATCATTTATGTCGAAATCGAAGTTAATGATGATAAGAATAAAGGTATATCTGAATGTATGGAAAAGGCTAATTTAGATGATGAAATAATTCATTGGGAAAAGAAGCTAAAGCATATTGAATGGGAATATAGTCATTCTATGACAAAGGATTGGCCAAAACTTAGAGAAAAAGAACTATTTATCATTCGAGAAATTGCAAGGTTAAAAAAACTAAAAAGCGATAAAATGTCTGTCACTAGTAGTTCAAGCATGGAAGATAAAATTATAGCATCCGCAGACAGAAAAGCAAATGCTATCATTAATAAAAATTCTATCATTAATAATAATAATAAAGATAAGAATATTATTCAAATAGAAGAAATTGTTAGTGAAGAAGAGCAATGGGATATCAATAATAAGTTATTATTAGAAAGTTATGAGGAAGAGGAGGAATTAATAAAAGAAATGTGGTTAGAAGATGAAAGATATGATGATTCAGAACAAAATAGTGATTTCTATAACTCACTAGATGTGTGGGGCTACATAATTTAGACAATGCAATGGAAGCCATGGAAGTAGAAAGTAGTGGTAAAAGAAGAAGGGGATATGGAGAATCATCTGTAAAAAGAGAAGGAGAAAGAGAGAGACCTACCAGGACAGCTGGACAATGGCCTACAAAAAAAGATGATTACCAGCCTACTTATATCCCAGGACAATATAGATACATGGGTACTAAAAGAAGAGATTTTGAAAAACCAGTGCAATTCCAAAATTATAAAAATGATGGTGCTATACTAAACCTAGCAGCTCATGACCCAATAGATTGGCCGAATATAATCAGCATATGGAAAGGTTTAATAGTACAAAAATATATACAAAATCAGTATAGCATAGGCACTAAGGTAGAAGATATGTTAACATATCTTGAAACATTTTTAGGAGAATCTGTAAAAGTTCTTTGGGAACAATGGGTAGAATCATACCCTAGTCAATATGAAGAATTAAAAAGGGCAGGAAGTAACCCTAATAACTTTGCGAATGTTATATCAAATATGATCATAGCAGAAGATCCAGAATTTGGGCATACCTCATTGCAAAATGAAAGGTTAAGAGAAATAGAAAAATTAACATTAACTAGCTGGAAAGGTATTAAAGAGTTTTCCCAGCATTATTTGTATAATGCTACTACTGCTAAACAAGGTTTTAATGTAGGCGTAGTAGAAAGATATTTTAATAAGTTGCCTGATCCCCTAGGTTCAATAATATTTGAAGAATATAAAAAGGAAACGGCGGGAAACGTGGTAAACATATCTCAAGCTGTAACATTTGTTTTCAAACAATTAAGAAAGGTGTGTACTAGTATTCAAGCCCAAAGATCTATGAAGAAATCAGATTATAATTTTTGCAATAACATAGTTCAAATACCACTTACATATGGAGAAGAAAGGCATAGGAAAAAAATATTATGAACCACAAAAGAGAGATAATAGAAATTTTAGAACAAAGAAAAGATATTTCTTAAGAAGATCAGACAATAGAGCCCCATTCTTGCATAGAAGAAATGTAAGAAGATATAATCCTAAGAAAACCTATGATAAAACATGCAGGTGTTTCATATGTAACTCACCAGATCATCTAAGTAGAACTTGCCCTAATAAAGACCAGAAAAGATACTCTAGCAAATATGAAGAACAAGAGAGAGTGTTAATTATAGATAGTATTAATGAAAATATATTAGTATGTGATGATGAAATAAAAGACGATGAGTCAATATATTCTATTATAGAAACAGATGAAGTAGAAAATGAGGCTCCAGAATATGAATCAAGTGAAGATGAAATAGACCTAATAGATGATTTAGCCGGTTTAAAAATTGAAATGATGAACCAAGTAGATTGTGAACATGATTGGATTAGAGGAAAAGGTGATTATAACATAAAATGTGCTTTCTGTATATATTATCCAAGCCAAGATAATAGGTTTACATGTAGCTTGTGTTTAAAACAAGCATGTTCCTCATGTCTAAGAGCCATTAATCAAAAGTGGAGACAAGAGATGGAATTAGAACCGCATTTGTTTAATATTATCCAAGAGGGTTAGAAATTTAGAAAATAGAATAAATAAGCTAGAAGCGAGCTAGAAAAACTTAAAGATGAGTTAGAAAATAGTAAAGAGCAAAATAATAATGTTCCAAAAAACACTAAAATGAAAGAGCAAATGGTAATAGTAAGGGATAAAAAAGGAGACAAATTAATACAATTGAAGGATGCAATTACTAGTTTTGGAAACAAATATATTGTTCGATTACCATTCAAAGAAGTGTTAGGAATAAGGATCCCGCTAAGATTGTTACGAAGCGAATATTTCATATAAAATATGGCACTATTAGATACTGGTTGCACTAAGAATATCATCCATGATAAATATTTTATGAGATGTCCCAAATAGTTGAAACTATAGATGATAATAAAGTGAAGTATCTACCGACATGTCAGGAATAAAGAAAATACATAATCAGCTAGCATATAATGTTGAAGCTTACATAAATGGCACAAAATATATAATAGATGAAATTACAATAAGAGATTTATCAGTAATAAATGATGACATGATAATAGGGTTAAGATTTTTACAACAATCTTTACAAACCACAACCATACATGAAGAGGGGGTAACATTTATCCCTTATCAAGATAATGTTCCATACATATCTGATGTGCGAAAACAAAGAAAGTCTTTGCAAAATGTAGAATATCTAATTTAGATGATGAATATAGCACAAGTCCAGATCCCCTTGAATTCTGTAAAGATGAAGAACTTAGTGAGACCATAGAAGAATATCATATAGAAAATACATGTACAGAATGCATTGGGTTGCAATCATTCTCTCCAAATTGGTACAGAGATATAAAATCTAGAAAGGATATAGATAAGATTGTGCAAAGACTAGAAAGCATACAAATTATTGGAGAAATACCAATAAAACATTGGGATAAGAACTCTATAGTTTGCAAAATAAATATCATAAATCCAGATTATATAATTAAGTCAGGACCAATAGAAGCAACTCCTAAAGATATCGAAGAGTTCAAAATGCATATTGTAGAGTTATTAAAGTTAAAAGCTATAAGAGAAAGCAGAAGCCCTCTTCGATCTGCTGCTTTTATAGTTAGAAATCATGCTGAAGAAGTTAGAGGTAAATCTAGAATGGTAATTAACTTTAAAAGGCTTAATGATAATACAATTGACGATACATACAACATAAGCAGGTATGGATTAACAGAATACAAGGAAGTAAATATTTCTCCAAATTCGACTTAAAGGCAGGATTTTGGCAAGTAAAAATGGCTGAAGAGTCTATTCCTTGGACAACATTTACTTGTCCACAAGGCCATTATGAATGGCTAGTAATGCCATTAGGCCTAAAGAATGCACATGTACTATTTCAAAGAAAGATGCAAAATATATTTAATGAGAATCAAGCATTTATATTAGTATACGTAGATGATTTGTTAGTATTCTCAAAATCATACAAAGAGCATATAGCCCATCTTGAAGTGTTCTTTCGAAAGGTAGAACAAAATGGGCTCATACTATCTAAAAAGAAGATGGAAATTTGCAAAGAGAAAATAAATTTCCTTGGTCATGAAATAGGAGAAGGAAAGATATATCTACAAGAACATATTGCAAAGAAAATATTAGAGTTTCCTGATAATATGAGTGATAAAAAGATTTTACAACAGTTCTTAGGAATTGTAAACTATGCGCGAAACTATATAGATAACTTAGCAAAGCTAGCAGGACCTTTATATGCTAAATTAAGAAAAAAATGGTCAAAGATACTTCAATTCTGAAGATATAAAATTAGTAAAGGCCATCAAGGAAAAGGTCAAGAATTTAAAACCCCTAGAATTGCCTCTAGAAGACAATTATTTTATAATTGAGACAGATGCATCTAAGGTAGAATGGGGTGCGATACTTAAACAAAAACCCAATAAATACTCTCCAAAAGCAGATGAAAAAATATGCAGATATGCTTCAGGAAGTTACAAATTAAAGACGGTAAACAATATTGATAGGGAAATCCTTGCAGTTGTAAATGCAATAAATGCATTTAGGCTATATCTAGGATTTAAAGAATTTATAGTGCGAGCTGACTGTGAAGCTATATGTCGATATTACAATAAAATTAATGGTAAGAAAAGCTCAACCAGAAGATGGGTTTTATTTGAAGACACTATAGCTGGGAATGGTTATAAAGTTATTTTTAGCATATTAAAGGGAAGGATAATACCTTACCTAACATATTTTCTCGTGCATCAAATTTGCAGAAATGAGGAGAGGATTATTCTCCAACAAGGATGAATATCTCTTCTTTGGAGAAGACAATAGGCTGAAAATGTTTCAGCCAAATACATTCAATTTCAAGCCGAAAGCCCATATCAAGCTTGATGAAGCTCAAAGATGCATATTGGATAACTTTTGGTACCAATATACTCTCAAAAGAGAGTAAAAGGATATTTTTATCAATTCTCAACAGTTTGGCCAAATATTTTAATGAATTAAACAAAAATGTGCCAAAGCCGTAAAAGGATGAAATACCAAAAGGAGAAACTCTATATCTTATATTCGATGGAAAGAAACCCGCATATATTTGGAATGGGAAAATATTATGATTGAAAAATTAGATGCAAAAAGAAATGGACAAGATTTAACATTCAAAAGATATTACAGTATAGATGAGGCCTTACTTTGGGAAAGGAAGGTATTAGGACCAGATTATTATATTGACCCAAAGGCTAAAAACTATATCCAAATGAAAAGAGGCATACCTGCTTCACCAACTCCCACAAAGGGGGAGGCATCGAGCTCAAAAAATATAAAGAAAGAAGAATCCCCAAAATATAAGACATATCAAGAATGCCTTCTAAAGGGGCTTGACCCTTTAGACAGTGAATATATAGATCAAGAAATGGATAAAAGGTTTGAAGAATTTTCAAAGATAATAAAGAAAGAATTAAAGGAGGAAATATTAAAAGAATTAAGGCAAGAAATGGATGAAAATTTTGAAGAAATAAAGAAATAATGTGATGAAAAATATGATTTCAATCAGTTAAATGATGATGATCATATGGACATAGCAGGGCATGGGCAGCGACCTGAATAAAGCCCAAACTGCATATATTGATATTGCTATCAATTATTCGGGCGCGGAGGACCTATACCCGACCCGAATATTGCTAGAAATTCCCATAATAGGTCCTTTAAATATTGACAAGGTATTATCAATCATATGGGCAGGGAAGACCCCCTGTAAAAAATAATAATAAAATAAATTAAAATAAAAAATATTTATAAAATAAATAAATAATAATATTAAGCAATGTTGAAAATGTAAGCAGCCTTGGCATGTATGTACGCATAAACTGGCACAAGGATTCTTGAAGGCAGAAGAAGCTCTCAAGGCTAATCGCATGAAGATCTATATGGCCGAAGAGCAAAGACTGGTACACAAAGACCAGCCAATTATTCACCGAGAGACAATGCCACGTGAAGAAAGCAAAGATTCCTGAAGATTGAAGCTTGTCGGCACTCTCTCGCACTTTTCTATACTATTAGAAGGACACGCGTATACCCTAGTAGGACACGTGTGCATGCTACCGTGTGTAAAATAAGTGAAGGAAGGCTCCCGAAGGCCACCTTGCAGCCACCCCTCGCGGCTATAAAAGGAGACGCTGGGCTCAAGAAGAGGACACAAGACAAGAGAGCACGAAGCACTCAGAGCGTCCAGACTCTCCACCAGAGCACCACTTCCTTTGTAGTCTAGCCACCACCACTACTAGTAATAGCCAAGAAGGCGCTTAGTTCGCCAAGAGTTTGAAGGTAATTTTCTAGTTGTGTGTAATCCCTTCGGGGCCTCCCGAAAGGGAAAACCATATGTAAATTATGTTGTTGAAATGATGTAGTTTCTTGGTTTCACTTAGTGCTTTTATTTATGAATTTATGGGACGAGTTCTTATGCTAGGGATCCTATAGGAGAAACCTCTGCGTGTGTAGTTCTCTGTGTATCCCAGAGTGGCGTTTGAATGAGAACCTTGTGGCCGTAGAGAAGTGTTCCCTTCGGGTGGAACTGCCTGGGAAGACGATAGGAATTTAACCCATAAATTTGCAATTAAAACTGCTAAGTGAACATAACTAGCTACATCTGATACAACATAATGATAAATATGGTGAGTACTGAGTAGGATTTTACACCACTGCGTACATTCGTCGGTCGATTTGTTGGCCTTGTCAGCCCAGAATAGATCCTGTATCAAATAAATAATCTAGTTAGAACGTGAAGGTAATCATATTGAATTAAATATTACTGTGAATAGTGAAAATACTATTCCAAATAGTGTTTTAAATAGTAAAGAACTTTTGTGAATAGTGCCCTACCTAGTGAATAGTAAATACTATTCAAGATAAAAAGTACGTCCTGTCTACCACTTTCACCTAATCACATATATAAACCTAATCAAAATCTAATCTAATATTAATTAAGCAATATAATTAATCATTCCCTATATTTATATATATATATTGTTGTTCTCTATGCAATCCCTACGCACAACACACATGTCTTATTAGCAGCAATCGTTTGTGTTATTATCAGTCTTCGCACACATTTTTGATTACAGACCTATTTGTCGCGTATCACACAAATCTTGTTAAATTGAACCGTTTCTGTTATCTTGGCTCAACACAAACAGTTCATCCGAGTGAATTGTTTTCCGTCTATCGCACACACCTTGATCTGGTTGGCCGTTTCTTTTGTTCCGCCTAATCACAAACAGTTCATCCGAGTGAACCATATTTTGTATATTGCACACACCTTCATATGGCTGCCCATTTCTGTTCTTCTACCTCGTCGCAAACAGTTCATTGAACTGAACTGTATGCCCCTTATCGCACACGCAACTAAATTCTGAATCGTGTTTGATGCATCCGTCATCGCAAACATTTTGCATCTTTTTTACGGGTTTTTACATCACCGTTTGCGATTATTGCATCGCACACAGTTTTGTCGAAGGGTCTCTAATTGTAGCACCGCGTTAGCAACATCATATAGTAGTGCACTAGCATCACACATAATTTCGAAAGGTAGATTTCAATCTGGTGGCTGAACAATAGATGCAAAGATCAAGGCTTTCTTAAGTATTTCAATGCTTCTACACAATCATCATCAAAAACAAATTGAACACCTTTTTGCAAGAGATTAGCGAGAGGCCTAGAAATTTTATGAAGTCTTTAATAAACCTCCTATAGGAACTAGCATGGCCAAGGAAACTCCTTATACCTTTGATATCTTTAGGACACGGCATTTTTTCAATAGCATCAACTTTAGCTTTATCAACTTCAATACCTCTTTCGGAGATTTTATGACCCAAGACAATACCTTCATTAACTATAAAGTGGCACTTCTCCCAATTCAAGACAAGATTAGTTTCTTCACATCTCTGCAAAACTCGATCATGGTTGCTTAAGCAATCATCAAAAGAAGTTCCATAAACGGAAAAATCATGCATGAAAACATCAACAATCTTTTCTCAAAAGTCAAAGAATACAACAATCATACATCTTTGAAAAGTAGCAGGTGCATTACATAAACCAAAAGGCATACATCTATAAGCAAAGGTACCAAAAGGGCAAGTAAAAGTAGTTTTTACTTGATCCTCTTATGACACAAGTATTTGGGAGAAACCGGAATAACCATCTAGAAAGCAGAAGTGTGTATGTTTTGATAGTCTTTGTAGCATTTGATCAATAAAAGGTAGAGGATAATGATCTTTCCTAGTAGCTTTGTTCAATTTTCTAAAATCAATAACCATTCTATAACCTGTGACAATTCTTTGTGGAATCAATTCATTTTTATCATTAGGCACAACAGTAATACCTCCCTTCTTGGGGACACAATGAACAGGACTTACCCGTCTACTATCAGCAACAGGATAAATTATACCTGCTTCCAGGAGCTTTAATATTTCATTTCTTACCACTTCTTTCATTTTTGGATTCAACCGTCGCTGGTGATCAACAACAGGTTTAGCATCAGGTTCCATATTAATTTTGTGCTGACATAGAGTAGGACTAAGGACCTTAAGATCATCCAAAGTATATCCAATAGCTGCACGATGCTTCTTGAGAGTTTTCAATAATTTATTTTCTTCATGCACTGAAAGGTTAGTAGTAATAATAACATGATATATCTTTTTCTCATGAAGATAAGCATATTTCAGAGTATCAGGTAATTGTTTAAGGTCAAACACAGGATCACTCTTGGGTGGTAGAGGATCTCCAAGAGTCTCAATAGGCAAATTGTGTTCCAAAACAGGCATCTATTTAAAGTAAATCTCATCTAATTCCTTTCTTTCATTCATGAACATATCATTTTCATGGTCTAGCAAATATTGTTCTAAAGGATCGGTAGGAGGCATGGCAATAGAAGCAAGACCAATCATTTCATCTTTACTAGGCAATTCTTTATCATGGGGTTGTCTAAGAAATTTGGAGAAATTAAACTCATAAGACACATCCCCAAAACATACACTAACAGTTTCTTTCTCACAGTCTATTTTGGCATTAACAGGGTTCAAGAAAGGTCTATCAAATATAATGAGATAAATATCATCTTGTGGGGAACCAAGAACTAGAAAATCAGTAGGGTATTTTATTTTGGGCAAATTCCAGTTCTACCCCTAACTTGAACCCACTACTCAGTTTTGCCCCTAATTTTCGGGTATGCTCAGTTTTGCCCCTCTGCCGTTAGTCCCACTTATGAAAATGCCCCTCTGAGCCGTTACCGTCCAGTCAAAGGGCGTTGACCGTTTTCTAGGCGTCTACTGGACATTTTTGCCCCTGGAAAAAAAATAAAACAGAAATTAAAAAATAAAAGAGAAAGGACACGCTTACCTTTTGGCCCAGGACGGCCCAGCAAGGCCAGCCCACTGGTTGGTCATCCTTCCCCTCTGCCAAGGCCGAGGGCATGTCGCTCACGTGCTCACCTGACCGTCGCCACTCCCGTGGCCAATGTCGTCGAGAGGCCGCACCGCCATGTCCCCGATGCCCGTCGTCAAGCTGGGAATCACCACGCTGAAGATTGAGACGTCGGGTGCCCTTCAACTTCTCAACCGAAGACATCTCCGCCGAATCTGTCGGTCGGCTGCCATCTTCGATTCGTCGTCGTCCAAGATCCCCTGGCACTAAATTACCATTCCTGAGATCCATATGTCATCGTGGATCTTCCAGACAACTCGCCGATGAGCCCCTCTTCGTACAGCCCCCTCCTCACCGCACCTCGCTCCGGCGGCCGTAGACGAGGTACATGTGCTCGCCATCAGGCCTCGGGATTCCTTTATACCACTCTGGCATGCACGCGGTGAGGCCCTGTTCCCAGTGCCTTCTACCCCCTCTCCCCCGTGCCTTCCAGCCCCTCTGCCACCATGCTTCGACCGGTGCCGCTGCTGGCCTCGGCCATGGCCGACACTCCGGCCGTCCCTGCTCGTCCTGCCACTTCAGTTCGAGTTCGAGCAAGCCCGGGCGCGCGCAGGATGAAATCATCGCCGTTTCGGTCGACGGACAGGGCTCCCATGCCCTCTGCCGTGGCTCGCCGGCGGCTTAACGCCGATGGTTTGAGTTTTTTTCTTTTTTCTGTGATGGGTCCACATGTAAGTGAGTGAGAGAGTGGATATGGTTTTTATTTTTGTTTTTCTTCAGTGGGTCCCACCTGTAAGTGACACATGTAGTCAGCGGAAAAATGTCCAACAAACGCCCAGATAGCGGTCAACACCCTTTGACTAGATGGTAACGGCTCGGAAGGGCATTTCTATAAGTGACACTAATGGAAGAGGGGCAAAACTGAGCATACCTGAAAATTAGGGGCAAATCTGACTAGTGGGTTCAAGTTAGGGGCACATATGTAAATGTCCCTTTTATTTTCCCACACAAGACTTCAACATCTCTAACAATCCCAATTGGTGATATAGTATCTCTATTAGCAAGCTCAATAGTAACATCGATGTCTTCTATCTCAGTAGGTGCAATATCATTCATGATTTCTTGGTATAAAGTAAATGGGATTGCACTCACACTAGCACCCAAATCACACAAGCCATGGTAACAGTGATCTCCTATTTTAACAGAAACAACAGGCATGCCAACAACAGGTCTATGTTTATCTTTATCATTGGGTTTAGCAATTCTAGAAGCTTCATCATAGAAGTAAATAACATGCCCATCAATATTAATGACCAAGATATCTTTAACCATAGCAATACTAGGTTCAACTTTAATTTGTTCAGGGGGTGTAGGTGTTCTAGTATAACTCTTACGAACCACAGTTGAAGCTTTAGCATGTTCCTTTATTCTAACAGGGAAAGGTGGTTTCTCAATATAAGCAGTAGGAATAACAGGATCAACATTATAAGTAATAGTTTCCTCTTCAGCTTTAATGGGTTCTACTATTTTAACTTCAATGGGAGGATGATATTTAAACCACTTCTCCTTAGGGAGATCAACATGAGTAGCAAATGATTCACAGAAAGAAGCTACTATCTCAGAGTCAAGTCCATATTTAGTGCTAAATTCATGAAAAGCATCGGTATCCATAAAAGATTTAACACAATCAAACTTAAGGTTTATACCTGACTCCTTACCTTCGTCGAGTTCCTAATCGGAGTCGCGTTTAATACTTTCCAAGAGATCCCATTTGAATTCAATAGTCTTCTTCATAAGAGAACCAGTACAAGAAGTATCGAGCATGGATTGATCATTACGAGAAAGCCGAGCATAAAAGTTTTGAATAATAATTTCTCTTGAGAGCTCATGATTGGGGCATGAATATAACATTGACTTAAGCCTCCCCCAAGCTTGAGCGATACTTTCTCCTCCACGAGGCCCAAACTTATATATATAATTCCGGTCACGATGAACCAGATGCATAGGATAAAACTTTTGATGAAATTCCAATTTCAATTGATTGCAATTCCAAGTCCCAATATCATCGTATATCCTATACCATATCAATGTCTTCTCCTTCAAAGATAAATGGAAGACTTTCGTCTTGACTTCATCCTTGGGCAAATCTGCAAGCTTAAATAATCCACACACTTCATCCACATAGATTAGATGCATATCAGGATGTACTGTTTCATCTCTTGCATAAGGATTAGCTAACAGTTTCTCTATTATACCCGAAGGAATTTCATAATAAATATTTTTAGTAGGTTCAGTAGGTTGAGGTGAAACTCTTTGTTCTTCTGTTTGGGGGTGAAGATACCCCGAACAAACCCCTCAAAGGATCATTTTCCATAGCAATAAGTGACAGTAAATTTCAGCACACTATATAAATTTTTCCTTACCAAACGCGCTTCACTCCCCAGAAACAGCGCCATAAAAGAGTCTTGATGACCCACAAGTACAGGGGATCTATCATAGTCCTTTCGATAAGTAAGAGTGTCGAACCCAACGAGAAGCGGAAGGAAATGACAAGCAATTTTTAGCAGGGTATTCTCTGCAAGCACTGAAATTATCGGTAACAAATAGTTTTGTGATAAAATAATTCATAACGGGTAACAAGTGACAACTGTATCAAAGGTACAGCTAGGTGTCCCAATCCTTTTTACAGCAAAGGACAAGCATGGAATGAACTCTTATATAAAGCAAAGCGCTCCCGAGGACACATGGGAATTATTGTCAAGTTAGTTTTCATCATGCTCATATGATTCACGTTTGTTACTTTGATAATTTGATATGTGGGTGGACTGGTGCTTGGGTGTTGTCCTTACTTGTACAAGCCTCCCATTTATGATTAACCACTCTTGCAAGCATCGACAACTATGAAAGAAGAATTAAGATAAATCTAACCATAGCATGAAACATATGGATCCAAATCAGCCCCTTACGAAGAAACACATAAACTAGGGTTTAAGCTTCTGTCACTCTAGCAACCCATCATCTACTTATTACTTCCCAATGCCTTCCCCTAGGCCCAAATCATGGTGAAGTGTCATGTACTCGACGTTCACATAACACCACTAGAGGAAAGACAACATACATCTCATCAAAATATCGAACGAATACCAAATTCACATGATTACTTATAACAAGACATCCCCCATGTCCTCAGGAACAATCGTAACTACTCACAAAGCATATTCATGTTCATAATCAAAGGGGTAATAATTAGCATTAAGGATCTGAACATATGATCTTTCCACCGAATAAACCAACTAGCATCAACTACAAGGAGTAATCAACACTACTAGCAACCCACATGTACCAATCTAAGGTTCTGAGACAAAGATTGGATACAAGAGATGAACTAGGGTTTGGAGAGAAGATGGTGCTGGTGAAGATGTTGATGGAGATTGACCCCCTCTCGATGAGAGGATTGTTGGTGATGACGATGGCTTCGATTTCTGAAGGAAATATGCCCAAGAGGCAATAATAAAGTTGTTATTTTATATTTCCTTATATCATGATAAATGTTTAGTGTTCATGCCAGAATTGTATTAACCGGAAACTTGATACATGTGTGAATACATAGACAAAACACAGTGTCCCTAGTAAGCCTCTACTAGACTAGCTCGTTAATCAAAGATGGCTAAGTTTCCTAACCATAGATATGTGTTATCATTTGATGAACGGGATCACATCATTAGGAGAATTATGTGATGGACAAGACCCATCCGTTAGCTTAGCATATTGATTGTTCAGTTTTATTGCTATTACTTTCTTCATGTGAAATACATATTCCTTTGACTATGAGATTGTGCAACTCCCGGATACCGGAGGAATGCCTTGTGTGCTATCAAACGTCACAATGTAACTGGGTGGTTATAAATATGCTCTATAGGTATTTCTGAAGGTGTTTGTTGGGTTGGCATAAATCAAGATTAGGATTTGTCAGTCCAAGTATCGACGAGGTATCTCTAGGCCCTCCCGATAATACACATCACAAGAAGCCTTGCAAGCAATGTGAATAATGAGTTAGTTGTGGGATGATGTATTTCGGAACAAGTAAAGAGACTTGCCGGTAAAGAGATTGAACTAGATATGAAGATACCGATGATCGAATCTCGGGCAAGTAACATACAGATGGACAAAGGGAACAACATATGTTGTCATTACGGTACGACCGATAAAGATCTTTGTAGAATATGTGGGAACCAATATGAACATCCAGGTTCCGCTATTGGTTATTGACTGGAGAGGTGTCTCGGTCATGTTAACATAGTTCTCGAACCCATAGGGTCTGCACGCTTAACATTCGATGACGATTTTGTATTATATGAGTTATGTGATTTGGTGACCGAACGTTGTTCGGAGTCCCGGATGAGATCATGGACATGATGAGGAGTCTCGAAATGGTCGAGAGGTGAAGATTCATATATTGGACGATGGTATTCGGACACCGTAAGTGTTCTGGGGGTACCGGGTACATATCGGGTCACCGGATGGGGTTCCGGGCATCCCCCGGCAACTACATGGGCCTAATGGGCCAAGGTGGGGACAGACCAGCCCCTAGGGGGCTGGTGCGCCCCATGTAGGCCAAAATAAGGGGGAAGGAAAGAGGGGAAGAGAGAAAGGAAGGGGAGCAATTCAACCTCCCCCTTGCTTCTCTCATCCCTCCTCCTTCCTTCCCCCTCCGGATGAATATGGAAGGGGGGAGGCCGAATTGGGAGGTGCCCAAGTAGGATTCCTCCTACTTGGGGCGCCCCCTTGGCTGCCTCTCCTCCCCTCCAACCTATATATATGAGGGGGGGTGCTAGAAGACACAACAACAATTGTTAGTCGTGTGCAGCTCCCTCCTCCACAGTTTAAGCCTCCGGTCATATCTTTGTAGTGCTTAGGTGAAGCCCTGCGCGGATCACTTCAGATACCGTCACCACGCCATCGTGCCGACGGAACTCTCCCTCAACACTTTGCTGGATCAAGAGTTCGACAGATGTCATCGAGCTGAATGTGAGCAAAACTCGGAGGTGTTGTACGTTCGGTGCTTGATCGGTCGGAACGAGAAGAAGTTCGACTACATCAACCGCGTTGTCATACGATTCCACTTTCGGTCTATGAGAGTACGTAGACACACTCTCCCCCTATCGTTGCTATGCATCTCCTAGATAGATCTTGCGTGGGCGTAGGAATTCTTTGAAATTGCATGCTATGTTCCCCAACAATAGTATCAGAACCAGGTCTATGCGTAGATGATATGCACGAGTAGAACACAAAGAGTTGTGGACGGTGATCATCATACTTCTGACCACCAATGTCTTATTTTTATTTGTGGTATTGTTGGATGAAGCGGCCCGGACCAACCTTACATGACCACGTTCATGAGACCGGTTCCACCACAGACATGCAACTAGTTTTGCATAAAGGTGGCTGGCGGGTGTCTGTTTCTCCAACTTTAGTTGAATTGAATTTGACTATGGCCGGTCCTTGTTGAAGGTTAAAACAGCAAACTTGATGAAACACCATTGTGGTTTTGATGAGTAGGTAAGAACGATCCTTACTAGAAGCCCGTAGCAGCCACGTAAAACTTGCAACTACAAAGTAGAGGACGTCTAACTTGTTTCTGCAGGGCATGTTGTGATGTGATATGGTCAAGACATGATGTGATATACGTTATTGTATGAGATGATCATGTTTTGTAAAAGTTATCGGCAACTGGCAGGAGCCTTATGGTTGTCGCTTTATTGTACTAAATGCAAACGCCATGTAATTGCTTTACTTTATCACTATGCATTAGAGATAGTTGTAGAAGCAATAGTTGGCGAGACGACCACGACGCTACGGTGGAGATCAAGGTGTCAAGCTGGTGATGATGGAGATCATGACGGTGCTTTGGAGATGGAGATCAAAGGCAGATGATGATGGCCATATCATGTCACATTTTTTGATTGCATGTGATGTTTATCTTTTATGCATCTTATTTTGCTTAGTACGGCGGTAGCATTATAAGATGATCCCTTACTAAAATTTCAAGGTATAAGTGTTCTCCCTGAGTATGCACCGTTGCGACAATTCATCGTGTTGAGACACCACGTAATGATCGGGTGTGATAGGCTCTACATTCACATATAACGGATGCAAGACAGTTTTGCACATGCGGAATACTCGGGTTAAACTTGATGAGCCTGGCATGTACAGACATGGCCTCGGAACACTGGAGACCGAAAAGTCGAACGTGAATCATATAGTAGATATGATCAACATAGAGATGTTCACCAATGATGACTACTCCATCTCACGTGATGATCGAACATGGTTTAGTTGATTTGGAACACGTGATCATTTAGATTACTCGAGGGATGTCTATCTAAGTGGGAGTTCTTAAGTAATTTCATTAATTGAACTTAATTTATCATGAACTTAGTCTTGATAGTATTTGCATATCTACGTTGTAGATCAATAGCTCGCGATATAGCTCCTATATATTTTTGATATGTTCCTAGAGAAAAGTTGAAAGATGATATTAGCAATGATGCGGACTGGGTCCATGATTTGAGGATTATCCTCATTGCTGCACAGAAGAATTATGTCCTTAATGCACCGCTAGGTGACAGACCTATTGCAGGAGCAGATGCAGATGTTATGAATATTTGACAAGCTCGGCATGATGACTACTTGATAGTTTAGTGCGCCATGCTTTATGGCTTAGAACCGGGACTTCAAAAATGTTTTGAACGCCACGGAGCATATGAGATGTTCCAAGAGTTGAAATTAGTATTTCAGACTCATGCTCGTGTCAGGAGGTATGAGACCCTTGACAAGTACTTTGCCTACAAGATGGAGGAGAATAGCTCAGCCAGTGAGCATGTGCTCAGAATGTCTGGGTACTACAATCGCTTGAATCAAGTGGGAGTTAATCTTCCAGATAAGATAGTGATTGACAGAGTTATCTAGTCACTATCAGCAAGTTACTAGAACTTCATGATGAACTATAATATGCAAGGGATGACAAAAACAATTCCCATGCTCTTCGTGATGCTGAAATTGGCGAAGGTAGAAATCAAGAAATAACATCAAGTGTTGATGATTAAACAAGACCACTAGTTTCAAGAAAAAGGGAAAGGGAAAGAAAGGGAACTTCAAGAAGAATGGCACCCAAGCTATCACTCCCATGAAGAAGCCCAGAGCTAGACCTAAGCCTAAAACTGAGTGCTTCTACTGCAAGTGGAATGGTCACTGGAAGCGGAACTACCCCAAATAGTTGGCGGATAAGAAGGATGGCAAATTGAACAAAGGTATATTTGATATACAGATTATTGATGTGTAGCTTACTAGTGTTCGTAGTAGCCCCTGGGTATTTGATACTGGTTCAGTTGCTAAGATTAGTGACTCGAAACAGGAGTTGCAGAATGAACAAAGACTAGTTAAGGGTGAGGTGACGATGTGTGTTGGAAGTGATTCCAAGGTTGATACGGTCGCCATTGCACACTCCCTCTACCTTCGGGATTAGTGTTGAACCTAAAATATATGTTATTTGGTGTTTGCGTTAAGCATAAATATGATTAGATCATGTTTATTGCAATACGGTTATTCATTTAAGTCGGAGAATAATTGTTGTTCTGTTTACATGAATAAAACCTTCTGTGGTCATACACCCAAGGTGAATGGTTTATTGAATCTCGACCGTAGTGATACACATATTCATAATATTGCTGCCAAAAGATGCAAAGTTAATAATGATAGTGCAACATACTTGTGGCACTGCCGTTTAGGTCATATTGATGTAAAGCGCATGAAGAAACTCCATGCAGATGGATTTTTGGAATCACTTGATTATGAATAATTTGATACTTGCGAACCATGCCTCATGGGAAAGATGACTAACACTTTGTTCTCCGGAACAATGGAGCGAGCCACTGACTTATTGGAAATAATACATACTGATGTAAGCGGTCCGATGAGTGTTGAAGCTTGTGGCGGGTATCGTTATTTTCTTACCTTCACAGATGATTTGAGTAGATATGGGTATATCTACTTAATGAAACACAAGTCTGACACATTTTGAAAAGTTCAAAGAATTTCAGAGTGAAGTGGAAAATCATCGTAACAAGAAAATAAAGTTTCTACGATCTGATCACAGAGGCGAATATTTGAGTTATGAGTTTGGCCTTCATTTAAAACAATGTGAAATAGTTTCACAACTCACACCACCTGGAACACCACATCGTAATGGTGTGTCCGAACATCATAACCATACTTTATTAGTGTGACGCCCTCGATTCAATCGTACACTAATCATACACGCAAAGGTGTACGATCAAGATCAAGGACTCACGGGAAGATATCACAACACAACTCTAGACACAAATTAAAATAATACAAGCTTTATATTACAAGCCAGGGGCCTCGAGGGCTCGAATACATAAGCTCGATTACACAAGAGTCAGCGGAAGCAACAATATCTGAGTACAGACATGAGTTAGACAAATTTGCCTTAAGAAGGCTAGCACAAAAGCAACATTGATCGAAAAGGCAAGGCCTCCTGCCTGGGAGCCTCCTAACTACTCCTGGTCGCCGCGGTCTTCATGAGGTAGTAGGCACCGGAGGTGGCATCTGGCTCCTGGGCTCCGACATCTGGTTGCATCAACCGGAAAGAAGAAGAAAGGGGGAAAAGGGGGAGCAAAGCAACCGTGAGTACTCATCCAAAGTACTGCAAGCAAGGATCTACACTACATATGCAACATTATCAAAGGAAGGTCAGATATGTGGACCGGGCTGCAGAAATGCGAGAATAGAGACAAGGCCTAGTCCTATCGAAGACTAGCATCTTCTGGAAACCACCATCTTGCAGCAACAGGAGGGAGTAGAGTAGCATAAAGTAAAGTAGTAGTAGTGTTATCAACCTCGGCCAGAGATCCTTTCTCGACTCCCTGTGAGAAAGCAATCCCAGAGCCATACTATTCGGTTATCACCTCATCACAATCCAATTCTCATCACAAGTATCCAGTTCTAGTTGTATCGATCGGGATACAACTCCAAGTGTCCGTTCAGTGGGGCGGGCTATGCATAGATTAGTTCTTCCTGCAGGGTGCACCAACTTACCCACCACGCTTGATTAACTCCGCCGGACACACTTTCTGGGTCATGCCCGCCTCGGCCAAACAATACGCCGCAACCCGACCTAGGCTTAATAGAGAGGTCAAGCACGCGGACTAAACCTATGCCCCGGGGGTCATGGGCCATCTCCCCGAACTCCTCAGACGTTGCGTCGCGACGGTGAGCGCAGACCTAGCTACCTCCTTAAAAGGAAGAAGCTTACCAGTCCAACCCGTAGCGCCGCCGTCGTGACGTCTAATAAGCTTCGGCTGATGCATACGACGCAGAACGCCCATACTATGCCCACGTGATGGTTAGTGCTATCGGGCCGAGGCCCTCGGATCAAATATCCAAATCGTAGTGGATTAGGAGCACGCGGTAACAAGCGAGACTCACGAAAGATGTGACCTGTTGCCCGTCTCGAGGACTTGCGGCAAGAGCTAGGAATGCCCGCCACGCCTCGTAATTATCTCGCGGGCACCCTCCGTGTCAACCTGTCTCCACATCACTGCAATTAAGCTCGCGGTACCCTCGTATGGACCCGTCTTTAGTAACATGGTTCGGTGTAAAGTCATAGTAATCATAGTAACGTGTGTCTAAACATCAAGGGTAAAACCGAGGAATCACCCCGTGAACTCCACTCAATGTAATCATCAAGGTGAGCGTAAGAGGAATCACCCTCGAAGTTCACACTTGAGGGGGTTACCTGACGAGTCGTGTCGGAAGTGGTTAAGGAGGAAATCACCCTCGATGACCACGACCGAATGACTACACTACTGAGGTTAACATCGGCGTCTTGAAGAGGTTCACCCTCGGTACTCGATAGTAACCGAGTAGTGTTGAGCAACTAAGGGGAAGTGATGTGCGGTGTCGGGGCTGGTCTTGATCACGTAGATCGAGTCGTCGATGATGAAGCGAGGGCAACAAGGACAAGTGGGGGTCAGCGATGGATCACTAACCAACCTATACTAAGCAGTTTAGGATAAGCATGTAAGGTACAACAACAGATACAAAAGCAGACTATGCATCAGAATAGGAGCAAACAATTACAATAGCAAAATCTAATGCAAGCATAAGAGGATGGAATGGGCGATATCGGGATGATCAAAGGGGCTTGCACGGTTGCTCGGCAAGAAGGGGTCGTCGTCGGCGTAGTCGATCACGAAGCGACATCGGTCTCGGGGTCTACCGGAGAGAAGAGGGGAAGAAACAGAATATAAAGCAGGCATAGCATCACAAAGCATAACATGGCAATAAGTCAGTGCCGGAGTGACCTAACGATGGCTACACGATCTGAGAAGGGGAATTCAACCGGATAGTTTTCCGGTTCGGACTGTGTCGACGGATGACCGGAGGAGAAAGTTCCACGTTTAGATAGTTAGAGGCATCGGCGACAGTAAACAGATCGCGTGTTCGGATTCGCCTCGTCGTTACGAGCAACTTTCATGTAGAAAACATTTTCATCGAGTTACGGTCTATTTTCTATGAATTTTCAAAGTTTAAACAATATTATGGAATTATCTAAATTAACAAGAATAGAAATATGACGTCAGCATGACATCAGCAGGTCAACAGACCTGCTGACTGGTCAAACTGACCAGTGGGTCCTACCTGTCATAGACAGTGGACTAATAGAAGTTTAAACTAACTAAAATTAGGTTAGTTAACTCTGGACCCCACCGTCGATGCCTCATTTATCTAACTAATTGATTTTAATTATAAAAAGCGTTTTAGGTAAAATAATTACGCGGTGGGGCCCGCATGTCGGCGCCATCGGATTGCCCAGCCGGCACATTGGTAGGTCAAACCAGTCAGCAGGGTCCACGGGCCCATCGGGGCCACGGTCGATGACCTAGGTGGTGGCCCGGGGTGGCACTGGCCTTGACTCGGTGAGCTGCCGGAGTAGCTCCGGCGAGCTCGTGCGCGGCGGCCGAACGCCGACGAGGTCGGAAATCGCCTACGGTTCACCATTTCACGTGCCACGACTTGCGTTCGAAAGCTAGGAGGGAGCCGCGTCGAGTGGAGCTGCTAGACTACGCCGGGGAGGCTTGAAATGTCGCCGCGTCGAGCTTGGCGGTGGCTTTGGTGTGTGTGGAAGCGGCGCTAGGAGGAACGAGGAGGTGCGCTAGTGGTGGCATTGGACTCGCACGAGCTCCGGAGCTCGATCGAGGCTCACCAGCGCGTTCTGATGGCGAAAACCCACGACGGCGAAGCTTCGTCGGCGATGCGTCGCGGGTGCTAAGCGAAGCAGCGGCTCTGGGCGAAAAGCTCGAGAGAGGAGGAAAGACGCGGTGGCTCACCAGAGCCGTAGGGAGGTGGCGGTGTGCTCGGGAGGCGCGAGGTGGCCGACCGACACCGGCGCTCGTCGGAGCTAAGGAGGAAGAAGAGGCCACGGCGATCTGCTGGGTCCGTCCCGTCCGCGTGGCTCGGCGGGGAGGATGAGGGGTCAAGGCGAGCCTCGGGGCACGTCGGCGAGGCGAGGCCAGCCGGTGGCCGCGTGGAGTCAAGTGAGCGTGATGGCGAGGCGCGGCCGAGGCGGATCTGGAGGGGAAAGGGAAGGCGACGAGGGAGAGAGGGGGCAAGTGGGCGAGTGGGAGGCGAGGAGGCCGAGGCGTCGGGGAGGCGCAAGCCTTATCCCTCGCCGGGCGTCGCCAGCCGAGGCGGGTCCGGCGACGGACGCGCCCTATGTGGCGCCGCACCGGGAACAGAAGGGCGCGATCGGGAGCCGGGCCGGCTGGTTGAGGTGGGTCGAGGCCCATGGGGGGCACGATGGCTAGCTGGGCGGTCGGCCCAGATTGAGGGGGGCTTTTCCTTTTCTTTTGTTTTTTTATATTCCAGCAGAGATTTTGCCTTTTCTTTTAGCCATTAAAGACTTTGCAAAAATTATGCCATGGCCAAAATAATTTCAAAGAAGTAAATTGCACTTGCCACGAAAATATTGTGAGACTTTAGAAAAAGAATGCCAATTTTATAAATTAAAAGGCATTTAATTTATTGCTTAGGCCATTGTTTTAAGTAGCTTAGGCCACTTAAACCCTTTGCAAAAATGTTGGTTCACCACCAATATTAGTTGTGGATTATTTGGCACATGATGAACATTTTGTGTTCATGTCCGAGCATTTTGAATTTCACACAGAATTTGAATTTGAATTCAAGTGGAATTTGAAAGAACATGAGACAACAATGATCGTGCACATGCTTAGCAAAAGATTAACTTAATCCTGTGGGTTCTTGTAGCATCATTACACCGGGTGTTACAACTCTCCTCCTCTAAAAGAAATTCTCGTCCGAGAATTAAGAGGTAGAAGGAACAGTCGGGTATTCAAAGACGGAGGTTATCCTCGCGTTCCCAAGTGGCTTCATCTTTAGAATGATTTGACCATTGCACCTTGAGGAACTTGGTAACCTTACGCGCGTTCGACGTTCAACTTCTTCAAGAATGCAGATCGGATGCTCCTTGTATGTGAGATCATCTTGAATTTCAATCAATTCGGATCCACTTCACGTTCGGATCCTTGAAGCATCGGCGAAGTTGCGACACATGGAAGACGTCATGGGCGTGAGAGAACCGAGGTGGCAACTCCGGTTGATAAGCCACCAGATCCACGACGGGCCAAAATGCGGAAGGACCAATATAGCGCGGAGCTAGCTTGCCCTTGACTCCGAACCGATGAGTGCCTCTCAAAGGAGTGACACGCAGATAAGCTTGTTCACCGGGTTGATAAGTTGAACCCCAGTGTTTCCGGTCATAGTTGCTCTTCGGCGGATGGGCCGCCTTGAGATTATCCCGGACAATGCGAACCTGCTCTTCAGCTTGTTGAATAATGTCTGGACCAATGAGCGTCCGTTCCCCAGTTTCTGACCAATTCAGAGGGGTTCGGCACTTACGTCCATAAAGAACTTCAAAGGGTGCCATCTTCAAGCTGGCTTGATAGCTGTTGTTATAAGAGAACTCCGCATAAGGGAGAGATTCTTCCCACTTCTTGCCGAAAGATATAACACAAGCTCGAAGCATGTCTTCAAGAATTTGATTGACTCGCTCGACTTGGCCTTGGGATTGGGGATGATAAGCAGTGCTCCAGGTAATATGAGTTCCCATTGCCTCTTGGAAACTATCCCAGAACTTAGAAGTGAAAATACTGCCGCGGTCTGAACTGATCTCCTTCGGAATGCCATGGAGTGACACAATTCGGGAGATATACAAGTTTGCTAATTGACTAGCGATGATAGTCTCCTTGGTCGCGAAAGTGAGCAACCTTCGAGAATTGGTCGATGGCGACAAAGATAGCATCGTTACCTTTACGAGACTTGGGAAGACCGGTGGCGAAGTCCATCTGAATCTTATCCCACTTCCATTCAGGAATAGGAAGCGGTTGCAGAAGTCCAGCCGGTTTCTGATGTTCTGCTTTGACGCGACGACAAACGTCACATTCTTCAATATATCGAGCAATGTCTTGCTTCATCTTAGACCACCAGTACTTCTGACGGATGTCTAGATACATCTTGGTACTTCCCGGATGAATAGAGAGAGGGGTGTCATGTGCTTCTTTCATCACCCTCTCTGTCATAAGCTCGAACCGGGGTACGACAATGCGATCTCTGAAGTATAAGGTTCCATCTTCACCAAGTGAGAAATCTCTGGATTTCTCTAAGGCAAGATCCTTTTTCATCAGATCAACATGAGCATCTTTGGCTTGAGCAGACTTGATTGCCTTAAGAAGAGTTGGTTCCAAGACAAGGTTATTCAGAGAACCCTGTGGAACTAGTTTAAGGTTCAGCTTGCATAGCTCTTCATAAAGGCGGGGTTGAGCTTTGTAGACCTGGTGATTATTGCAATAAGACTTACGGCTCAGGGCATCGGCCATTACATTAGCCTTGCCAGGGGTATAAGATATACCGCAGTTGTAGTCAGCAATAGCTTCCATCCACCGCTGCTGACGGAGGTTCAGATCTGGCTGAGTAAACAGGTACTTCAGACTCTGATGATCGGTGAAGATCTCGCAACGATTACCGAGAAGGTATTGTCGCCATAGCTTCAGTGCAAAGATAACCGCTGCAAGCTCGAGGTCATGAACTGGGTAGTTCTCTTCATGAGGACGCACTTGACGAGAGGCATAAGCAATCACCCTGCGCTCTTGCATTAGGACACAACCTAATCCTTGTCGTGAAGCATCGCAATAGATGACAAAGTCCTTGCGAGAATCAGGGGGAGCAAGCATTTGGGGCGACGTCGCCTTGTCCTTGAGTGCTGGAAACTTTCGACATTTATCTCGTCAATCGAACTTAACGCCTTTGTGAAGCAGATTAGTCGCTGGCTTGGCGATCTTGGAGAAGTTCTCGACAAAGCGGCGACAATAGCTAGCTAGGCGAGAAAGCTTCGACTTGCTTGACAGTCTTGGAGGGGTCCATCAAGAATAGCTTTGAACTCGCTCTGGGTTGACGGCAATACCATCCTTGGAGATGACATGACCAAGGTAGGTGACTTGGGCAACGAATTCGCACTTGGAATACTTGGCATAAAGTTGATGCTCTCGAAGCTTCTCTAGAACAAGACGAAGATGTTCAAATGTTCTTCTTTGTTCTTGAATAAACTAGGATATCATCCAGATATACTCTGACGAACTTGTCGAGGTAATCCATGAATATGTAGTTCATCGACGAGAGAATGTAGTGGGGCATTGGTTAAGCGAAAGACATAACGGTGTACTCGTAAGAACCATAACGAGTCACGAATGCGGTCTTTGGAATATCCTCTTCACGAACACGGATCTGGTGGTAACCCAACCTCAAGTCGAGTTTAGAGAATATCGATGAACCAGCAAGTTGGTCATCTGGATCATTGATCCGAGGAAGGGATATTTGTTCGAATTGTAGCTTGGTTGATAGGACGGTAGTCTTGGACCAAACGGTTTGTTCCGTCCTTCTTCTTAACGAAGAGAGAAGGTGCTCCCCAAGCGGAGGAACTTGGACGAATGAAACCCTTGCGAAGAGATTTGTCGATTTCCTCCTTAAGTTCAAGGAGCTCATGAGGCATCTTGTAGGGTCGTTTGGCGATAGGAGCGGTGCTGGTTTCAAGTCGATGACGAACTCGGCGGCCCGGCGGGGTATTCTGGAAGTTCTTCCGGAAATACATCTTGGAAGTCGCGAACATCGGAATCTTTTCAATTCCCTCAAGAGGTGCTGCGTTCAACGATTCAAAGCATAAAGTCGTGCTTGACGTTTTGAACAAAATGAGCATGGTAGGTTACAATCTCTTGAAGGATGTAGGAGGTGAACGACCTTGGTAGCACAAGCGATAGAGGCAATATGCGCTTTCAACCATTCCATTCCCAGAATGAGGTCAATATTGGAAGACTCCAGAATAATGGGAGAAACATGAAATTCCAACCCTTCAATTTCAACGGGGACGTCGCGACCAATCATGGTAGTTTGACATCGTCCCGCAGGGGTGCGTACCACTATCGGAGTGTTCATGGGCTCGCATCGAATGTCATGTGCATAAGCAAAATTTTCTGACATGAATGAATGCGATGCTCCTGAATCGAATAAAACAGAAGCCGGTACTGAATTAACAAGAAGAGTACCCATCACGATGGCGAGCTGGTCTTGAGCTTCATTCAGATCTACATGATTAGCGACCACGACCATAAGGTCCGCATTGTTGTTATGGGGCTGATTATTACGGTCGGTTGGAGGCGAGCCATCTGGCTCTTTTACGATTGCACTCTTTAGCACGGTGACACGGACGGCCACACCTGAAGCACAATTCATCATTGGGGTTGGGAGCAGGAGCTTGGGGTGGTACAACTCGAAGAGGCTGCCTCTCCGGTGGAGGAGGCAGACGAGGTGCAACATAGGACTGTCTTGGTGCAGGTGCAGTTGGATGATACATCTTGTGGGAATCCATATCCGACGCTTTTGCGCTGACGGGCCCAAAGATGGGCCAGCGTCACGGCTACGCCTGAGGGATCCCTGGTGTTCCTGAAGACCAGTCTCAACCTGAATAGCCTTGTTCACCAAGGTGGCGAAGTCGGCAAAGTCATGAACGAGCAGTGCTAGCTTGATATCAGGGTGAAGTCCGTCACGGAACTTTTCTTGCCTACGAGCATCAGTAGCAATGTCTTCTTCAGCGTAACGAGACAATTCCAAGAATTCCCGCTGATAAGCATCTACAGACTTGTTGCCTTGGGTGAGGTTACGGAACTCTCGCTTCTTCCTGTCCATAATTCCCTGAGGAATGAAGCGGGCACGGAAAGCGGCTTGGAAATCCGGCCAAGTGATGACCGTTCCAGCAGGTAGGGTACGCCTGTGGTTGTCCCACCATTGAGCAGCGGGACCCTTGAGGAAGAAGGATGCGAAGGTGACATAGTTGGCAGGGGCAACACTAGCAGACTCCATTTCATACGTGATGTCTCGGAGCCAGTCTTCAGCATCAAGGGGCTGAGTTGAGCTGCGGTAGATTGTTGGATTGAGGCCCATGAAGTCTTGTAGAGTAACTGGGGGTGGCTGCTGGTTCATATTCGGACGAGGAAACTGAGCCATCATTCCTTCCATGAACTGGCGGTTCAGCTCAAACTGTTGCATCATTCCAACAGAGAATTCGGCGGTGGTGGATCGTTGCCACCACGGCCACGACCAGCAGTCTAACCATCCCGCTAACATGTAACAGGGGTAGTTCAGCATTTAGCATTTGCAAAGACAAGGATCATTCATGATGAAAACATGCATAATGAAGGAGGTGCGATGGATTCCACTCCGTAGTCAACACGACGGGTGTGCACTACTCAAAATGCTATTCTAAGGAATAACTATGGTTTCATCCAACTTCGGGTGGATGTGGTCACGGATCTAATGTTAGTAAATTCGTTTAACCCAAGTAGAAGAGAGTCCAGAGTCCCAGAGTATAGACGAGGAGTAAAAGATCCTAATACCACCCAATGGCGACGTGGGCCCATAAGACACACAGCCATGTTAGTAAAAGTTTTTCAGTGACTAGACTCAACTTCGGCCAAGGAGTTGGAAAGGGGGCTACCTACAGGCAGTCGGCTCTGATACCAACTTGTGACGCCCTCGATTCAATCGTACACTAATCATACACGCAAAGGTGTACGATCAAGATCAAGGACTCACGGGAAGATATCACAACACAACTCTAGACACAAATTAAAATAATACAAGCTTTATATTACAAGCCAGGGGCCTCGAGGGCTCGAATACATAAGCTCGATTACACAAGAGTCAGCGGAAGCAACAATATCTGAGTACAGACATGAGTTAGACAAATTTGCCTTAAGAAGGCTAGCACAAAAGCAACATTGATCGAAAAGGCAAGGCCTCCTGCCTGGGAGCCTCCTAACTACTCCTGGTCGCCGCGGTCTTCATGAGGTAGTAGGCACCGGAGGTGGCATCTGGCTCCTGGGCTCCGACATCTGGTTGCATCAACCGGAAAGAAGAAGAAAGGGGGAAAAGGGGGAGCAAAGCAACCGTGAGTACTCATCCAAAGTACTCGCAAGCAAGGATCTACACTACATATGCAACATTATCAAAGGAAGGTCAGTATATGTGGACTGGCTGCGTAAATGCGGAATAGAGACAAGGCCTAGTCCTATCGAAGACTAGCATCTTCGAAACCACCATCTTGCAGAACAGGAGGGAGTAGAGTAGCATAAAGTAAAGTAGTAGTAGTGTTATCAACCTCGGCGAGATCCTTTCTCGACTCCTGTGAAAGCAATCCCGAGCCATACTATTCGGTTATCACCTCATCACAATCCAATTCTCATCACAAGTATCCAGTTCTAGTTGTATCGATCGGGATACAACTCCAAGTGTCCGTTATCCGTAGGACAGGCTATGCATAGATTAGTTCTTCACTGCAGGGTGCACCAACTTACCCACCACGCTGATTAACTCGGCCGGACACACTTTCTGGGTCATGCCCGCCTCGGCCAAACAATACGCCGCAACCCGACCTAGGCTTAATAGAGAGGTCAAGCACGCGGACTAAACCTATGCCCCGGGGTCATGGGCCATCTCCCCGAACTCCTCGCGTTGCGTCTGTGACGGTGAGCGAACCTAGCTACCTCCTTAAAAGGAAGAAGCTTACCAGTCCAACCCGTAGCGCCGCTCCGTCGTGACGTCTAATAAGCTTCGGCTGATGCATCTGACGCAGAACGCCCATACTATGCCCACGTGATGGTTAGTGCTATCGGGCCGAGGCCCTCGGATCAAATATCCAAATCGTAGTGGATTAGGAGCACGCGGTAACAAGCGAGACTCACGAAAGATGTGACCTGTTGCCCGTCTCGAGGACTTGCGGCAAGGGCTAGGAATGCCCGCCACGCCTCGTAATTATCTCGCGGGCACCCTCCGTCAACCCTTCTCCACATCACTGCAAATTAAGCTCGCGCGGGTACCCTCGAGGCGGACCCGTCTTTAGTAACATGGTTCGGTGTAAAGTCATAGTAATCATAGTAGCTGTGTGTCTAAACATCAAGGGTAAAACCGAGGAATCACCCCGTGAACTCCACTCAATGTAATCATCAAGGTGAGCGTAAGAGGAATCACCCTCGAAGTTCACACTTGAGGTTACCGACGTAGTCGTGTCGGAAGTGGTTAAGGAGGAAATCACCCTCGATGACCACGACCGAATGACTACACTCTGAGGTTAACATCGGTCTTCAAGAGGTTCACCCTCGGTACTCGATAGTAACCGAGTAGTGTTGAGCAACTAAGGGAAGTGATGTGCGGTGTCGGGCCTGGTCTTCGATCACGTGGATCGAGTCGTCGATGATGAAGCGAGGCAACAAGGACAAGTGGGGGTCAGCGATGGATCACTAACCAACCTATACTAAGCGGTTTAGGATAAGCATGTAAGGTACAACAACAGATACAAAAGCGGACTATGCATCGGAATAGGAGCAAACAATTACAGTAGCAAAATCTAATGCAAGCATAAGAGGATGGAATGGGCGATATCGGGATGATCAAAGGGGGGGCTTGCCTGGTTGCTCTGGCAAGAAGGGGTCGTCGTCGACGTAGTCGATCACGAAGTGACATCGGTCTCGGGGTCTACCGGAGAGAAGAGGGGGAAGAAACAGTAAATATAAAGCAGGCATAGCATCACAAAGCATAACATGGCAATAAGCTGTGCCGGGAGTGACCTAACGTATGGCTACACGATACAGGCGAAGGGGAATTCAACCGGGATAGTTTTCCCGGTTCCAGGACTGTGTCAGACAGATGACCGGAGGGAGAAAGTTCCACGTTTAGATAGTTAGAGGCATCTGACAGGTAAACAGACTGCGTGTTCGGATTCGCCTCGTCGTTCTGAGCAACTTTCATGTAGAAAACATTTTCATCTGAGTTACGGTCTATTTTCTATGAATTTTCAAAGTTTAAACAATATTATGGAATTATCTAAATTAACAAGAATAGAAATATGACGTCAGCATGACATCAGCAGGTCAACAGACCTGCTGACTGGTCAAACTGACCAGTGGGTCCTACCTGTCATAGACAGTGGACTAACAGAAGTTTAAACTAACTAAAATTAGGTTAGTTAACTACTGGACCCCACCTGTCAGTGCCTCATTTATCTAACTAATTGATTTTAATTATAAAAACGTTTTAGGTAAAATAATTACGCGGTGGGGCCCGCATGTCAGCGCCACTGGATTGCCCAGTCAGCACATTGACTGGGTCAAACCAGTCAACAGGGGTCCACGGGCCCACTGGGGGCCACGGGTCAGTGACCTAGGTGGTGGCCCGGGGGTGGCCCACGGCGCCAACCAGTGAGCTGCCGAGTAGCTCCGGCGAGCTCGTGCGCGGCGGCCGAACGCCGACGAGGTCGGAAATCGCCTACGGTTCACCATTTCACGTGCCACGACTTGCGTTCGAAAGCTAGGAGGGAGCCGCGTCGAGTGGAGCTGCTAGACTACGCCGGGGAGGCTTGAAATGTCGCCGGCGTCGAGCTTGGCGGCGGTGGCTTTCGGGTGTGTGTGGAAACGGCGCTAGGAGGAACGAGGAGGTGCGCTAGTGGTGGCATTGGACTCGCACGAGCTCCCGGAGCTCGATGCGAGGCTCAGCCAGCATTCTGATGGCGAAGGCCACGACGGCGAAGCTTCGTCGGCGGCGATGCGTCTGAGTGCTAAGCGGCAGCAGCTCTGGCGGAAAAGCTCGAGAGAGGAGGAAAAGCGCGGTGGCTCACCAGGAGCCGTAGGGAGGTGGCAGTGTGCTCGGGGAGGCGCGAGGTGGCCGAATTCGACACCGGCGCTCGTCGGAGCTAAGGAGGAAGAAGAGGCCACGGCGATGCTGCGGGTCCGTCCCGGTCCGCGTGGCTCGGGCGGGAGGATGAGGGGTCAAGGCGAGCCTCGGGCACGCGGCGAGGCGAGGCCAGCCGGTGGCATGGTGGAGTCAAGTGAGCGCGACGGAGAGGCGCGCCGAGGCGGATCTGGAGGGAAAGGGAAGGCGACGAGGAGAGAGGGGCAAGTGGGCGAGTGGGAGGCGAGGAGGCCGAGGCGTCGGGAGGCGCAAGCCTTATCCTCGCCGGGCGTCGCCGGCAGGCGGGTCCGGGGGACGGCGCCCTATGGCGCCAAGACCGGGAACAGAAGGGGCGCGATCGGGAGCTGGGCCGGCTGGTTGAGGTGGGTCGAGGCCCATGGGGGGGGCACGATGGCTAGCTGGGCGGTCGGCCCGATTGAGGGGGGCTTTTCCTTTTTCTTTTGTTTTTTTTTATATTCCAGCAGCATTTTGCCTTTTCTTTTAGCCATTAAAGACTTTGCAAAAAATTATGCCACTGGCCAAAATAATTTCAAAGAAGTAAATTGCACTGCCACGAAAATATTGTGAGACTTTAGAAAAAGAATGCCAATTTTATAAATTAAAAAGGCATTTAATTTATTGCTTAGGCCATTGTTTTAAGTAGCTTAGGCCACTTAAACCCTTTGCAAAAATGTTGGTTCACCACCAATATTAGTTGTGGATTATTTGGCACATGATGAACATTTTTGTGTTCATGTCTGAGCATTTTGAATTTCACACAGAATTTGAATTTGAATTCAAGTGGAATTTGAAAGAACATGAGACAACAATGATCAGGCACATGCTTAGCAAAAAGATTAACTTAATCCCAGGGGTTACTGTAGCATCATTACACCGGGGTGTTACAATTAGATATGGTGCGATCTATGATGTCTCTTACCAATTTACCACTATTGTTTTGGGGTTATGCATTAGATTTAGAGACAGCTCTATTCACGTTAAATAGGGCACCGTCTAAATCCATTGAGACGACACCGTATAAACTGTGGTCTGGCAAGAAACCTAAGCTGTCGTTTCTTAAAGTTTGGGGTTGCGATGCTTATGTGAAAAAGCTTTAGACTAATAAGCTCAAACGCATATCGGAGACATGCATCTTCATAGGATACCCAAAAGAAATTGTTGGGTACACCTTCTATCACAGATCCGAAGGCAAGATCTTTTTTTGCTAAGAATGGATCCTTTCCAGAGAAGGAGTTTCTCTCAAAAGAAGTGAGTGGGAGGAAAGTAGAACTTGATGAGGTAATTGTAACTTCTCTCGAATAGGAAAGTAGCTCATCAAAGAAAACCGTTCCCGTGATGCCTACACCAACTAGAGAGGAAGCTAATGATTATGATCATGAAACTTCGGATCAAGTTACTACCGAACCTCGTAGGTCATCCTGAGCATGTTCCGCACCAGAGTGGTATGGTAATCCTGTTTTGGAAGTCATGTTGCTAGACCATGGCAAACCTACGAACTATGAAGAAGCTATGATGAGCCCAGATTCCGACAGATGGCTTGAGGCCATGAAATCTGAGATAGGATCCTTGTATGAGAACAAAGTGTGGACTTTGGTGGACTTGCCCGTGGATCGGCAAGCCATTGAGAATAAATGGATCTTCAAGAGGAAGAGGACACTGATGGTAGTGTTACTATCTACAAAGCTCGACTTGTTGCAAAAGGTTTTTCGACAAGTTCAAGGTGTTGATTATGATGAGACTTTCTCACTCGTAGCGATGCTTAAGTCTGTCTGAATCATGTTAGCAATTGCCGCATTTTATGATTATGAAGTCTGGCAAATGGACGTCAAAACTGCATTCCTTAATGGATTTCTTAAAAAGAGTTGTATATGATGAAACCAAAAGGTTTTGTCGATCCTAAAGGTGCTAACAAAGTGTGCAAACTCCAGCGATCAATCTATGGACTAGTGCAAGCATCTTGGAATTGGAATGTACACTTTGATAAGGTGATCAAAGCATATAGTTTTATACAAACTTATGGTGAAGCCTGTATTTACAAGAAAGTGAGTGGGAGCTCTGTAGTATTTCTAATAAGTATATGTGGATGAAATATTGTTGATCAAAAATGATATAGAATTTCTGGATAGCATTAGAGGATACTTGAATAAGAATTTTTCAATGAAAGACCTTAGTGAAGCTACTTAAATATTGGGCATCAAGATCTATAGGGATAGATCAAGATGCTTAATAGTTGGCAATTTTTTTTTTTAAGAAATTCAAAATAGATCAGTCAAAGGAAGGGTTCTTGTCTGTGTTGCAAGGTGTCAAGTTGAGTAAGACTCAAAATTCAACCACGACAGAAGATAGAGAGAGAATGAAAGTCATTCCCTATGCCTCGGCCATAGGTTCTATAAAGTATGCCATGATGTGTACCAGACCTATTGTGTACTTTGCCATGAGTTTGGCAAGGGGGGTACAATAGTGATCCAGGAGTAGATCACTGGACAACAGTCAAAATTATCCTTAGGTATCTAAAAAGGACTAAGGAAATGTTTCTCGGTTATGGAGGTGACAAAGAGTTCATCGTAAAGGGTTACGTCATTGCAAGCTTTGACACTGATCCAGATGACTCTGAGTCTCAATCTGGATACATATTGAAAGTCGGAGAAATTAGCAAGAGTAGCTCCATGCAGAGCATTGTAGACATAGAAATTTGAAAATACATACGGATCTGAATGTGGCAGACCCGTTGACTATACTTCTCTCACAAGCAAAACATGATCACAACTTAGTACTCTTGGGTGTTAATTACATGGCGATGTGAACTAGATTATTAACTCTAGTAAACCCTTTGGGTGTCGGTCACATGGCGATGTGAACTATGGGTGTTAATCACATGACGATGTGAACTATTAAAGTTTAATCACATGGCGATGTCAGCTAGATTATAGACTCTAGTGCAAGTGGGAGACTGAAGGAAATATGCCCTAGTGACAATAATAAATTTGTTATTTTATATTTCCTTATATCATGATAAATGTCTATTATTCATGATAGAATTGTATTAACTGGAAACTTGATACATGTGTAAATACATAGACAGAACACAGTGTCCCTAGTAGGCCTCTACTAGACTAGCTCGTTAATCAAAGATGGTTAAGTTTCCTAACATAGACATGTGTTGTCATTTGATGAACGGGATCACGTCATTAGGAGAATTATGTGATGGACAAGACCCATTCGTTAGTTTAGCATATTCATCGTTCAGTTTTATTGCTATTGCTTTCTTCATGTCAAATACATATTCCTTTGCCTATGAGATTATGCAGCTCCCAGATACCGGAAGAATGCCCTGTGTGCTATAAAACGTCACAACATAACTGGGTGATTATAAAGATGCTCTACAAGTATTTCCGAAGGTGTTTGTTAGGTTGGAATAGATCGAGATTAGGATATGTCACTTCGAGTATCATCGAGGAATCTCTGGGCCCTCTCGGTAATACACATCACAAGATGCCTTGCAAGCAATGTGACTAATGAGTTAGTTGCGGGATGATGTATTACGGAATGAGTAAATAGACTTGTTGGTAACAAGATTGAACTAGGTATGAAGATACCGATGATCGAATCTCGGGAAAGTAACAAACCGATGGACAAAGGGAATAACGTATGTTGTCATTACGGTACGACCGATAAAGATCTTTGTAGAATATGTGGGAACCAATATGAACGTCCAGGTTCCGCTATTGGTTATTGACAGGCGAGGTGTATCGGTCATGTCTACATAGTTCTCGAACCCATAGGGTCCGCACGCTTAATGTTCGATGACAGTTTTGTATTATATGAGTTATGTGATTTGGTGACCGAATGTTGTTCGGAGTCCCGGATGAGATCATGGACATGACGAGGAGTCCCAAAATGGTCGAGAGGTAAATATTGATATATTGGACGATGATATTCAGACACCGGAAGTGTTAAAGTACAGGTACATATCGGGTCACGGAAGGGGTTCCGCATCCCAAAGAACTACATGGGCCTAATGGGCCAAGAAGGGGACAGACCAGCCCCTAGGGGACTGGTGCGCCCCATGTAGGCCAAAATAAGGGGGAAGGAAAGAGGGGAAGATAGAAAGGAAGGGGAGCAATTCGGCCTCCCCCTTCCTTCTCTCCTCCCTCCTCCTTCCTTCCCCCTCCGGATGAATATGGAAGTGGGGAGGCCGAATTGGAAGGCGCCCAAGTAGGATTCCTCCTACTTGCGGCACCCCCTTGGTTGCCTCTCCTCCCCTCCAACCTATCTATATGAGGGGGGCACTGCCAGAAGACACAACAACAATTTTTAGCCGTGTGCGCCCCCTCCCCCCCTCCACAGTTTATGCATCCGGTCATATCTTCATAGTGCTTAGGTGAAGACCTGCGTGGATCACTTCACCATCACCATCACCACGCTGTCATGCTGACGGAACTCTCCCTCGACACTTTGATGGATCAAGAGTTCAAGGGACTTCATCAAGCTGAACGTGTGCAGAACTCAGAGGTGTCGTACGTTCGGTGCTTGATCGGTCGGAATGAGAAGAAGTTCGACTACATCAACCGCGTTGTCAAACGCTTCCGCTTTCAGTCTACAAGGGTACATAGACAAACAGTCCCCCTCTCGTTGCTATGCATTGATACGTATCCGTCGTATCTATAATTTTTGATTGTTCCATGCCAATATTATTCAACTTTTATATACTTTTGGCAACTTTTTATACTATTTTTTGGGACTAACATATTGATCCGATTGCCTAGTGCCGTTCTCATGCATTGCATGTTTTTGTTTCGATGAAACCCAATATCAAACGGAGTCCAAACGGGATAAAAACGGACGGAGATTTCTTTTGGAATATTTATGATTTTGGGAAGTAAAATCAACGCGAAACGGTGTCCGGGGTGGCCATGAGACAGCGGGGCGCGCCCTCCTCCCTGGGCGTGCCCTGGACTCTCGTGGGCCACCCGTAAGGCGGTTGACACTCTTCTTTTGCCGCAAGAAAGCTAATTTTGTGAGAAAGATCTGGGCGAAAGATTCACCCCAATCGGAGTTACGGATCTCCGGATATTTAAGAAACAGTGAAGGGGTAGAATCTGAGAACGCAGAAATAGAGAGATAGATCCAATCTCGGAGGGGCTCTCGCCCCTCCCAAGCCATGGGAGCCAACGACCAGAGGGGAAACCCTTCTCCCATCTAGGTAGAAGGTCAAGGAAGAAGAAGAAGAAGGGGGGGCTCTCTCCCCCTTGCTTCCGTGGCGCTGGAACGCCGCCGGGGGCCATCATCATCACCGCGATCTTCACCAACACCGCCGTCATCTTCACCAACATCTCCATCACCTTCCCCCATCTATATCCAGCGGTCCACTCTCCCGCAAACCGATGTACCATCTACTTGAAAATGGTGCTTTATGCTTCATATTATTTTCCAATGATGTGTTGCCATCCTATGATGTCTAAGTAGATTTTCGTTATCCTATCGGTGATTGATGAATTGCTATGATTGGTTTGAGTTGCATGTTTTATTATTGGTGCTATCCTATGGTGCCCTCCGTGTCGCGCAAGCATGAGGGATTCCCGCTGTAGGGTTTGCAATATGTTTATGATTTGCTTATGGTGGGTGGCGTGAGTGTGAAGCCTGAGACCGAGTAAGTAGGTTGTTTAGCATGGGATAAAGGGACTTGATGCTTTAATGCTATGGTTGGGTTTTACCTTAATGAATATTTAGTAGTTGCGGATGCTTGCTAGAGTTCCTATCATAAGTGCATAGAATTCCAAGTAAGGGATGATATGTTAGCTTATGCCTCTCCCTCAAATAGAATTGCAATAGTGATTATCGGTCTAGTAACGTAGTCAGTTGCTTAGGGACAATTTCACAACTCCTACCACCACTTTTCCACACTCGCTATATTTACTTTATTGCATCTTTATCTAAACAACCCCTAGTTTATGTTTACATGCTCTTTATTATCTTGCAAAACTATCCTATCACACCTACAAAGTACTTCTAGTTTCATACTTGTTCTAGGTAAAGCGAGCGTCAAGCGTGCGTAGAGTCGTATCAGTGGCCGATAGGACTTGAGAGAGTATTTGTTCTACCTTTAGCTCCTCATTGGGTTCGACACTCTTACTTATCGAAAGAGGCTACAACTATCCCGTATACTTGCGGGTTATCATGCATCTCCTAGATAGATCTTGCGCGAGTGTAGGAATTTTTTGAAATTGCATGCTACATTCCCCAACAATTTCCCCCTCTGGGAGAAAAGTTTCCCCGGCAGAACAGCTCCAGCGGAGCCCTAGATTGGTTCTGTCCAAGTTCCGCCTTGAGAGGGCAGCTCTTCGTCCCGAAAGCTCTCTCTTGAATTTCTTTTGTAGGTCAAAAGCCACCATATAGCAGAAGATGGGCACCGGAGACCTGCCAGGGGGGCCACAAGCCTTAGGGCACGCCTATGGGGTAGGGCGCGCCCCTAGGCCTATGGCCACCTGGTGGGTCCCCCTCTGGTATTTCTTCACCCAATATTTTTTATATATTCCAAAATAATTCTCCGTAAATTTGCAAGCCTTTTGGAGTAGGTCTCTCAGATTTGCTTCTTTCCGGTACAGAATTCCAGCTGCCGGCATTCTCCCTCTTTGTGTAAACCTTGTGAAATAAGAGAGAAAAGGCATAAGTATTGTACCATAATGTGTAATAACAACCCATAATGCAATAAATATCAATATAAAAGCATGATGCAAAATGGACGTATTATCAACCCAGTAGGGGAACCAAGCAACACTATGTAAACAGCACCTGCACACAAACAACAAATACTTGCAACCCAACGCGTAGAGGGGTTGTCAGTCCCTCAACGGCCAAGAGAAAGATTAAACTGGATAGGTTTTGATAAATAGATCTAGCAAAAATACAAAATAAAATAAATAAAGGAAAATTGCACCAAGGTATTTTTGGTTTTAATATATGATAGAAAATAGACCCGAGGACCATAGTTTCACCAGAGGCTTCTATCGAGAAAATAGCATACAGTGGGTAAACAAATTACTGTTGGGCAATTGATAGAAAAGCAAATAATTATGATGATATCCAAGGCAATGATCATGTATATAGGGATCATGTCCAAGATTAGTAGACCGAAACGATTATGCATCTACTATTATTACTCCACCCATCGACCGTTATCCAGCATGCATCTAGTGTATTAAGTTCATGGAAAGATGGAGTAATGCTTTAAGCAAGATGACATGATGTAGACAAGATAAACTCACGTATGAAATAAATCCCATAGTGTTACCCTTAATAGCAACGATACATGCGTGTCATATCTCTTTCTATCAGCGAGATTGAGCACCGCAAGATCCAACCCATCACAAAGCACCCCTTCCCATGGCAAGATGAATCAATCTAGTTGGCCAAACCAAACCAAACCAATAAATCACGGAAGAAATACGAGGCTATAGCAATCTGGCATAAAAGAGTTCAAAGACTCAAATAATATTCATGGGACCTGCTAACAATTTGGGATTTTAGAGTATTTATAGAGGCGGAGGTAGGTCAAAACGATGCCCGTGGGCACCAATACCCTCCAGGGCGTGACGGAGGCCCCCGGCGCGCCCTGGTGCATAGTGCCCCCCCCATTCATCTTTTGGTTCCCTCTCGAAGCATCCAGGGTCTCTTATCGCCTGAAAAAATCTCCAAAAAGTTTTGTGGCATTTGGACTTCGTTTGGTATGATATTCTACAAAGTAAAAAACAAGCAAAAACAGCAACTGGCACTGGGCACTAAGTTAATAGGTTAGTCTCAAAAAATGATATAAAGTCGCTAGTAAATGTATATAAAACATCCAAGATTGATAATATAGTACATGGAACAATCAAAAATTATAGATACGTTGGAGACGTATCCAGCATCCCCAAGCTTAATTCCTACTCGTCCTCGAGTAGCTAAATGATAAAAACAGAATTTTTGATGTGGAATGCTACCTAACATATTCATCACATATTCTTTTCTTTGTAGCATGGACATTTGGACTTTGAATGATTCAAGGCAATACTCTCTAATTTGACATAGAGACATCAGTACTCAAGCATATCAACAAGCAACTATGTCTTTCAAAATATCAACACTAAAGAAAGTTATCCCTGGCCTATTATGCTCAACCATTGATCCATTCATGAAACACACTCAAATATTAACTACATTGAATGCACAAGTATGACAATAGTTGGTGCTTTATAAGAGAAGATGGAGACTTAAATTTAAAATAAAAATTTGCATAAAGGTTAATAGATAGGCCCTTCGCAGAGGGAAGGAGAGATTTGTAGAGGTGCATAGCTCAAAGCTTAAATTGAGAGATAAAATTGTTTTGAGAGGCATGCTTTTCCTGTCAACAAAAACGGCCAAGAATTCCCACTATCTTCCATGCTAGATAAATCATAGGCGGTTCCCAAACAGAAAGTAAAGTTTATTTCATTTCCACCATTCTTTCACAATCCATGGTTGGTCGTATCCACGGGTGCCTTTCGTACCAACAGTTTCCATGGAATTTATTATCATACTATTTTTTCGGACTGGGCATCCCTATTATCGGCCATAATTTTGTGCAATGACAAGTGAATAAACACTCATCTTGAGAATAACATACCTAGCATGGAAAATATTGGCCACCCCATGCTGCCACATGAGCAGTACGAGCACACAAAGCGGAAATTCATTTTGAAAATTAGAGTTGGCACATACAAATATACTTGGAACGGCATGGAAATACCTCATATAGGTAGGTATGGTGGACTCACAAGTTTGCTTTAGGGAGTTGGATGCACAAGCAGTATTTCCACTTAGTACAAGTGAATGCTAGCAAATAGATTGAGAAGCGACCAACCAGAAAACGAAAACAGTCGTAAACGAGCATTGGACATAATTAACACTGAATAATGCACCACAAGTAGGATATAATTTCATTGCATAACTATTGACTTTTCGCACATGCATAGGGAATCACAAACCTTAACACCAATATTCTTACTAAAGCATAATTACTCACCAACATGACTCACATATCACTATCTCCATATCGCAAAACTATTGCAAGGAATCAAATTTATAATATCCAATGATCTTCATGAAAGTTTTGATTATATCCCTCTTGAATATCTATCACTTTGAGACCAAATTCATATCTTGTGCAAATTACCATTAATACTCTTAACTCTCAGAGAGATCTAAGTGAAGCACAAGAGCATAAATATTTCTTCAAAAAAATTCAACTCTCAAAATAATATAAGTGAAGCATGAGAGCATATTTCTTTAAAATTTTATAACTCTCAAAATAATATAACTGAAGCATGAGAGCATATTTCTTTAAAATATAACCACCATCATGATCAAAAAGATATAAATGAAGTACTAGAGCAACTACCTAGCTCAAAAGATTTAAGTGAAGCACATAGAGTATTCTAGAAAATCATGATATGCGTGTGGCTCTCTCAAACAAGAGTGTACAGCAAGGATGATTGTGACAAACTAAATAGCAAACAAAGCAAAGGCTCATATATCACAAGATGCTCCTAGCAAAACTCATGATATGTGATGAATAAAAATATATCTCCAAGTAAAATTACCGATGGTTGTTAGAAGAAAGAGGGGGTGCCTTCCGGGGCATCCCCAAGCTTAGTTGCTTGGGATTCCTTGAATACTACCTTGGGGTGCCCAGGGCATCCCCAAGCTTAGGCTCTTGCCACTCCTTATTCCTTCATCCATCATGATCTCACCCAAAACTTGAAAACTTCAATCACACAATACCTAACGAAACCTTCTTGAGATCCTTTAGTATAATAAAGCAAATCACCACTTTAATTACTATTGAAAACTCATTCATATTTTGTTATTGCATTATGCCTATTGTATTCTCACTTTACCATGGCTTATACCCCCGATACATTCCATGGTTTCATCAAAATAAGCACACAATGCAACAAAAACACAATATGTCAAAAACAGAACAGTCCATAGTAATCTGGACTTTGACCATACTTCTATAACTCCAAAATTTCCAAAACAGTTAGGACAATGTGGGCAATTTGAATATCTATTTTGTGTAAAACATTCAGAGCAAAAGCATGTTTCTATGAATTTAAAAAATTCAAGAACTAGGCGCAAAGTTTCTGTTTTTTTAACAGAATCAAATCAACTATCACCCAAACCATCCTAAAGGCTTTACTTGGAACAAACACTGATTGAAATACTAAAACACAATTATAAAAGTAGCATAATTGTATAAACTCATGAAAACAGAAAAGAAAACTATTTGGTTATCTCCCAACAAGCGCTTTTCTTTAAAGCCTTTTAGCTAGGCATTGATAAGTTTAATGATTCTCGCATGAAAGACAAGAATTGAAGCACAAAGAGAGCATCATATAGCATGTGAAAATCACATTTAAGTCTAACATACTTCCTATGCATAGGCATTTTGTAAGCAAACAAATTATCAAAACAAGAAAAAACTAGCATATGCAAGGAAGAAGAATAAAATATTGATGACCCACAAGTATAGGGGATCAGTCGTAGTACTATTGATAAGTAAGAGTGTCAAACCCAATGAGGAGCACAAGGAAATGACAAGCGGTTTTCAGCATGGTATTTTTCCCAGGCACTGAAATTATCGGTAACAGATAGTCCGGTGATAAGATAATTCATAATGGGTAATAAGTAATAAGTGTAAAAAAGGTGCAGCAAGGTGGCCCAAACCTTTTTGTAGCAAAGGATAATCCTGGATGAACTCTTATATAAATCAAAGCGCTCCCGAGGACACATGGGAATTACTGACAAGTTAGTTTTCATCATGCTCATATGATTCGCGTTTGTTACTTTAATAATTTGATATGTGGGTGGACCGGTGCTTGGGTGTTGTCCTTACTTGGACAAGCCTCCCACTTATGATTAACCCATCTCGCAAGCATCCGCAACTATGAAATAAGAATTAAGATAAATCTAACCATAGCATGAAACATGTGGATCCAAATCAGCCCCTTACGAAGCAACACATAAACTAGGATTTAAGCTTCTGTCACTCTAGCAACCCATCATCTACTTATTACTTCTCAATGCCTTCCCCTAGGCCCAAATCAAGGTGAAGTGTCCTGTAGTCGACGTTCACATCACACCACTATAGGAAAGACAACATACATCTCATCAAAATATCGAATGGATACCAAATTCACATGATTACTTATAACAAGACTTCTCCCATGTCCTTAGGAACAAACGTGTATACTGACAAAGCATGTTCATGTTCAAGATCAGAGGGGTAATAAATTGAAGGAAATATGCCCTAGAGGCAATAATAAAGTTATTATTTATTTCCTTATATCATGATAAATGTTTATTATTCATGCTAGAATTGTATTAACCGGAAACATGATACATGTGTGAATACATAGACAAACATAGTGTCACTAGTATGCCTCTACTTGACTAGCTCGTGAATCAAAGATGGTTAAGTTTCCTAGCCATAGACATGAGTTGTCATTTGATTAACGGGATCACATCATTAGGAGAATGATGTGATTGACTTGACCCATTCCGTTAGCTTAGCACTTGATCGTTTAGTATGTTGCTATTGCTTTCTTCATGACTTATACATGTTCACGTAACTATGAGATTATGCAACTCCGTTTACGGAGGAACACTTTGGGTGCTACCAAGCGTCACAATGTAACTGGGTGATTATAAAGGAGTACTACAGTGTCTCCAAAGGTACATGTTGGGTTGGCGTATTTGAGATTAGGTTTTGTCACTCCGATTGTGGGAGAGGTATCTCTGAGCCCTCTCGGTAATGCACATCACTATAAGCCTTGCAAGCAATGTAGCTAATGAGTTAGTTACGAATGATGCATTCTGAGCGAGTAAAGAGACTTGCCGTAGCGAGATTTTACTAGGTATTGGATACCGACGATCGAATCTCAGGCAAGTAACATACCGATGACAAAGGGAACAACGTATGTTGTTATGCGGTTTGACCGATAAAGATCTTCGTAGAATATGTAGGAGCCAATATGGGCATCCAGGTTCCGCTATTGGTTATTGACCGAGAATAGTTCTAGGTCATGTCTACATAGTTCTCGAACCCATAGGGTCCGCACGCTTAACGTTACAATGAAAGTTTTATTATGAGTTTATGAGTTTTGATGTACCGAAGGAGTTTGGAGTCCTGGACGAGATCGGGGACATTACGAGGAGTCTCTAAATGGTCGAGACGTGAAGATCGATATATTTGACGACTATATTCGGAGTTCGGAAAGGTTCCGAGTGATTCGGGTATTTTTCGGAGTACCGGAGAGTTACGGGAATTCGTATTGGGCCTCATTGGGCCATACGGGAAAGGAGAGAAAGGGCCAAAGGGTGGCGCACCTCCCCTTGGACTAGTCCGAATTGGACTAGGGAGGCGCCCCTTCCTTCCTTCTCCTTCTCTCTTCCCTTTCCTTCTCTCCTACTCCTACTACATGGAAGGGTTCCTAGTCCTACTAGGAAGGGGGAATCCTACTCCGGTGGGAGTAGGACTCCCCTAGGGCGCGCCATAGAGAGGCGGCCCTCCCTCCTCCACTCCTTTATATCTGAGGCGTGGCACCCCATAGACACACAAGTTGATCTACGGATTGTTCCTTAGCAGTGTGCGGTGCCCCCTCCACCATATTCCACCTCGGTCATATCGTTGCGTGCTTAGGCGAAGCCACTGTGTCGATAGAACATCATCATCGTCCCACGCCGTCGTCTTGTGGAACTCATCCCGACACCTGCTTTGGATCGGAGTTCGGGGATCGTCATCGAGCTGAACGTGTGCAGAACACGGAGGTGCCGTACGTTCGGTGCTTGGATCGGTCGGATCATGAAGACGTACGAATATATCAACCGCGTTGTCATAACGCTTCCGCTTACGGTCTACGAGGGTACGTGGACAACACTCTCCCCTCTCATTGCTATGTCATCACCATGATCTTGCGTGTGCGTAGGAATTTTTTTGAAATTACTACGTTCCACAATAGTGGCATCTGAGCCAGGTTTTATGCGTAGATGTCATATGCACGAGTAGAACACAAGTGAGTTGTGGGCGATACAAGTCATACTGCTTACCAGCATGTCATACTTTGGTTCAGCGGTATTGTGAGATGAAGCGGCCCGGACCGACATTACGCGTATGCTTACGCGAGACTAGTTTCACCATTACGAGCACTCATGCTTAAAGGTGACTGGCGGGTGTCTGTCTCTCTCACTTTAGCTGAATCGAGTGTGGCTACGCCCGGTCCTTGCGAAGGTTAAAACAACACTAACTTGACGAACTATCATTGTGGTTTTGATGCGTAGGTAAGAACGGTTCTTGCTCAGCCCGTAGCAGCCACGTAAAATTTGCAACAACAAAGTAGAGGACATCTAACTTGTTTTTGCAGGGTATGTTGTGATGTGATATGGTCAAGACGTGATGCTATATTTTATTGTATGAGATGATCATGTTTTGTAACCGAAATTATCTGCAATGGCGAGAGCCATATGGTGTTAAGCTTTATTGTATGAAATGCAAATGCCACATAATTGCTTCACTTTATCACTAAGCGGTAGCGATAGTCGTAAAGCAATAGATGGCGTAACGACAACGATGCTATGATGGAGATCAAGGTGTCGCGCGGTGACGATCGTGATCACAACAGTTGCTTGGAGATGGAGATCACAAGCACAAGATGATGATGGCCATATCATATCACTTATATTGATTGCATGTGATGTTTATCCTTATGCATCTTATCTTGCTTTGATTGACGGTAGCATTTTAAGATGATCTCTCATTAAAATTATCAAGAAGTGTTCTCCCGAGTATGCAGCGTTGCCAAAGTTAAATCGTGCCCGGACACCACGTGATGATCGGGTGTGATAAGCTCTCGTCCATCTACAACGGTGCAAGCCAGTTTTGCACACGCGAATGTCGAGTTAAACTTGACGAGCCTAGCATATGCAGATATGGCCTCAGAACACGGAGACCAAAAGGTCAAGCGTGAATCATATAGTAGATATGATCAACATAGTGATGTTCACCATTGAAAACTACTCCATCTCACGTGATGATCGGTTATGGTTTAGTTGATTTGGATCACGTGATCACTTAGATGACTCGGGAGATGTCTGTCTAAGTGGGAGTTCTTAAGTAATATGATTAATTGAACTTAAATTTATCATGAACTTAATCCTGGTAGTATTTTGCAAATTATGTTGTAGATCAATAGCTCGCGTTGTTGCTTTCATATGTTTATTTTGATATGTTCCTAGAGAAAATCATGTTGAAAGATGTTAGTAGCAATGATGCGGATTGGATCCGTGATATGAGGTTTATCCTCATTCTTTGCCTGAAGAATTATGTCCTTAATGCACTTCTAGGTGCGGACCTATTGCAGAGCGGATCTGACGTTATGAGCGTTTGGCTAGCTCAATATGATGACTACTTGATAGTTTAGTGCACCATACTTAGCGGCATAGAATCGGGACTTTAAAGGCGTTTTGAGCGTCATGGACCATATGAGATGTTCGAGAATTGAAGTTAATATTTCAAGCAAATACCGAGTTGAGAGATATGA
>JAHHZJ010000462.1:0-97065 GCA_021437245.1 Aegilops speltoides | reverse complement strand
TGGGATCGCCAAGGATTTCCATGCTTGTTGAACCCCAAGGTGCCTTACGGTTTGGCCATCAACACCGATAGCTTTGGCCGATTCTGCATGTTTCGTGGACCATTACTCACTGCTTGGGGTCCCTGAGTGACTTCCACGATTAACTAACCTCGTGTGCGCTTACGTGTCGGCCATCAACACTCACGCTTTCATCGATTCTCACCCGCTTATGGACTATTACTCACCGCTTTGGGGTCCCAAAGTGATTTCCATTTTTGAACCCTAAGGTGCGACGTGTTCGGACATCAACACCGACGGTTTGGCCGATTCTCGCCCGCTTCGTGGACTATTACTCACTTTTGGGGGTCCCGAGGATCGCCACGATTAACGAACCGTAAGTGCGACGGTTTGGCCATCAACACTCGCAGCTTTTGGTCTATTCTAACCCGCTTGCTGACTATTACTCACCGCTGGTCCCGAGTGATTTCCATGCTTGTTGAATCCCAAGGTGCGCTTACGTGTTCGGCCATCAACAATCACAATTTAGGCCAATTCGCCCGCTTCATGGACTATTACTCACTATTTGGGGTCCCAAGAGATTTCACGATTAACGAACCTCGGGCGCGACGGTCGGGCCATCAACACTGCAGCTTTAGCCGATTATGACCTGCTTTCGGACTATTACTCACCGCTTTGGGATCCCAAAGTGATTTCCATGCTTGTTGAACCCTAAGGTGTGCTTACGTGTCGGCCATCAACACCGACATTTTGGCCGATTCTCGCACGCTTTCAGGACCATTACTCACTCGCTTGGGGTCCCGGAGGATCGCCACGATTAACAAACCATGGGTGCGCTTACGTGACGCTCATCAACACTCGCAGCTTTGGTCGATTCTAACCTGCTTGCTGACTATTACTCACCGCTTTGGGGTCCCTGAGTGATTTCATGCTTGTTGAATCCCAAGGTGCGCTTTACGTGTTTGGCCATCAACAATCACAATTTTGGCCAATTCTCGCCGCCATGGACTATTACTCACTATTTGGGGGTCCCAAAGAGACTTCCACGATTAACGAACCCTGGGGTGCGTTTATGTGTCGGTCATCAACGCTGAGAGTTTTGGCCGATTCTGGCCCGTTTGGTGGACTATTACTCACTCTTTTGGGGCCCCAGTGTGACTGCCATGATTAAGGAACCCTGGGGTGCGTTTACGTGTCGGTCATCAACACTCGCAGTTTTGGTCGATTCTAAGCCGTTTCATTGACTATTACTCACCGTTTGGGGTCCCGGAGTGATTTCCATGCTTGTTGAATCCCAAGGTGCGCTTACGTGTCGGTCATCAACAATCACAATTTTGGCCCGTTTCATGGACTATTACTCACTATTTGGGGGTCCCGAAGAGACTTCCACGATTAACGAACCCTGGGTGCGCGGTTTGGTCATCAACACTCGCAGCTTTAGGCCGATTCTCACCCGCTTCGTGGACTATTACTCACCGCTTTGGGATCCCGGCGATTTCCATGCTTGTTGAACCCTCAGTACGCCACGTGTTTGGTCATCAACACCGACAGCTTTTGGCTGATTCGCACGCTTATGGACCATTACTCACTCGCTTAGTCCAAGAGTGATTTCCACGATTAACTAACCTCGGTGCGCTTACGGTCGGGTCATCAACACTCACAGATTTGGCCGATTCTCACCCGCTTATGGACTATTACTCACCGCTTTGGGGTCCCAAAGTGATTTCCATGTTTGTTGAACCCCAAGGTGCGCTTACGTGTCGGTCATCAACACCGATAGTTTTGGCCGATTCGCCCGCTTCTCGACTATTACTCACTCTTTGGGGGCCCGAGGATCGCCACGATTAACAAACCATGGGTGCGCTTGCCGATCGCCATGATTATGAACCCTGGGTGCGCTTACGGTTTGGTCATCAACACTGCAGTTTTGGTCGATTCTAACCTGCTTGCTGACTATTACTCACCGCTTTGGGGTCCCGAGTGATTTCCATGCTTGTTGAATCCTAAGGTGCGCTTACGGTCGGGTCATCAACAATCACAATTTTGGCCAATTCTCGGCCGCTTGGGACTATTACTCACTATTTGGGGTCTCAAGTGATTTCCATGATTAACGAACCTCGGGTGCGCGACGGTCGGCCATCTACACTCGCAGCTTTAGGCCGATTCTCAATTCGCTTTGACTATTACTCACCGCTCGGGATCCCGGTGATTTCCATGCTTGTTGAACCTCAAGGTGCGCTTTACGTGTCGATCATCAACACCGGCGCTTTGGCCGATTCTCGCACGCTTTTGTGGACTATTACTCACTCTTATGGGTTTCGTATGACTTTCACGATTAACTAACCCCGGGTGCGCGACGTGTCGGTCATCAACACTCGCAGCTTTTGGCCGATTCTAACCTGCTTTCGTGACTAGTACTCACCGCTTTTGGGGTCCCGAGTGATTTCCACGATTAGCGAACCCTAGGATGCATTTACGTGTCGGTCATCAACACTCGCAGTTTTGGTTGGTTCTAACCCGTTTCGTGGACTATTACTCACCGTTGTAGGGTCCCAAAGTGATTTCCATGCTTGTTGAGCTCCAAAGTGCGCTTACGTATCGTTCATCAACACTGACAATTTTGGCCGATTCGGGCCGCTTGCGGACTATTACTCACTATTTGGGGTCCCGGCGATTTCCATGATTAACGAACCTCGGGTGCGCGACGTTTGGCCATCAACACTCGCAGCTTTAGGCCGATTCTCACCCGCTTTCGTGGACTATTACTCACCGCTTTGGGATCCCTAAGTGATTTCATGCTTGTTGAACCCTGGCGCCTTTACGGTTCGGCCATCAACACTCGATAGTTTTGGCCGATTCTCGCATGTTTCGTGGACCATTACTCACTGCTTGGGGTCCCGAGTGACTTCCACGATTAACTAACCCCGTGTGCGCTACATGTCGGTCATCAACACTCACGCTTTTGGCCGATTCTCGACCTCGCTTTCATGGACTATTACTCACCGTTTTGGGGTGCCAAAGTGATTTCCATGTTTGTGAACCCCAAGGTGTGCTTACATGTCGGTCATCAACACTGACAGTTTTGGCCGATTCTGGCCCGTTTCATGGACTATTACTCACCGTTTTGGGGTTCCAATGTGATTTCCATGCTTGTTGAACCCCAAAGTGCGCTTACGTATCGGTCATCAATACTCGCAGTTTTGGCCCATTTCGTGGACTATTACTCACTCTTTTGGGGTTCGGAGGATCGCCACGATTAACGAACCCTCGCGCGCGATTTACGTCGGCCATCAACACTCGCAGCTTTTGGTCGATTCTAACCTGCTTGCTGACTATTACTCACCGCTGGTCCCGGAGTGATTTCCATGCTTGTTGAATCCTAAGGTGCGCTTACGTGTCGGTCATCAATAACAATTTTGGCCAACTCGCCCGCTTCATGGACTATTACTCACTATTTGGGGTCCTGGTGATTTCCACGATTAACGAACCTCGGGTGCGCGACGTGTCGGTGATCAACACTCGCAGTTTAGGCCGATAATGACCCGTTTCGTGGACTATTACTCACCGTTTTGGGATCCCGAGTTGATTTCCATGCTTGTTAGACCCCAAGGTGCGCTTAGTTGTCGGTCATCAACACTGACAGTTTTGGCCGATTATGGCACGTTTCGTGGACCATTACTCACTCGTTTGGGGTCCCAGAGTGACGTCCACGATTATCGAACCTCGGGTGCGCTATTTGTCTGGTCACCAACACTCAGCTTTAGGCCGATTCTGACCTGCTTCGTGGACTATTACTCACCGCTTTGGGATCCCGGCGATTTCCATGCTTGTTGAACCCTAAGCGCTTACGTGTCGATCATCAACACCGACAGCTTTTGGCCGATTCTCGCACGCTTTGTGGACTATTACTCACTCTTATGGGTTTCGTGGTGATTTCACGATTAACTAACCTCGGGTACGCTTACGGTCGGTCATCAACACTCGCAGCTTTTGGCCGATTCTACCCTGCTTCGGGACTATTACTCACCGCTTTGGGGTCCCGAGTGATTTCCACGATTAGCGTAACCCTAGGATGCATTTACGTGTCGGTCATCAACACTGCAGCTTTGGTCGGTTCTAACCTGCTTCGTGGACTATTACTCACCGCTTTAGGGTCCCAAAGTGATTTCATGCTTGTTGAGCTCCAGTGCGCTTACGATCGCTCATCAACACCGACAATTTTGGCCGATTCTGGCCGCTTGTGGACTATTACTCACTATTTGGGGTCCCGGCGATTTCCATGATTAACGAACCTCGGGTGCGCTACGTGTCTGGCCATCAACACTCGCAGCTTTAGGCCGATTCTCGACCCGCTTCGTGGACTATTACTCACCGCTTTGGGATCGCAAGTGATTTCCATGCTTGTTGAACCCTAAGGTGCTTTTACGGTTTGGCCATCAACACCGACAGTTTTGGCCGATTCTCGCATGTTTCGTGGACCATTACTCACTGCTTGGGGTCCCGAGTGATTTCCACGATTAACTAACCCTCGTGTGCGCTTACATGTCGGTCATCAACACTCAGCTTTTGGCCGATTCTCACCTGCTTATGGACTATTACTCACCGCTTTGGGGTGCCAAAGTGATTTCCATGTTTAGAACCCTAAGGTGTGCTTACGTCGGTCATCAACATCGATAGCTTTAATTATTCTCGCCCGCTTTATGGACTATTACTCACCGCTTTGGGGTTCCAATGATTTCCATGCTTGTTGAACCTCAAAGTGCGCTTTTACGACGGCCATCAATACTCGCAGTTTTGGCCCATTTCGTGGACTATTACTCACTCTTTTGGGGTCCCGAGGATCGCCACGATTAACTAACCGTAAGTGCTATGTGTCGGTCATCAACACTCGCAGCTTTTGTCGATTCTAACCTGCTTGCTGACTATTACTCACGCTGGTCCCGAGTGATTTCCATGCTTGTTGAATCCTAAGGTGTGCTTACGGTCGGTCATCAACAATACAATTTTGGCCAACTCGCCCGCTTCATGGACTATTACTCACTATTTTTGGGTCCCGGTGATTTCCACGATTAACTAACCCCGGGTGCGCTACGGTCGGTGATCAACACTCGCAGCTTTAGGCCGATAATGACCCGCTTGGGACTATTACTCACCGCTTTGGGATCCCGAGTTGATTTCATGCTTGTTGAACCCTAAGGTGCGCTTTTAGTTGTCGGTCATCAACACCGATAGCTTTGGCCGATTATGGCACGCTTGTGGACCATTACTCACTGCTTAGTCCCAGAGTGACGCCCACGATTATCGAACCCTCGCGCGCGACGTTTCGGCACCAACACTCACAGCTTTAGGCCGATTCTCACCTGCTTCGTGGACTATTACTCACCGCTTTGGGATCCCGGTGATTTCATGCTTGTTGAACCCTAAGGCGCTTTACGTGTCGATCATCAACACCGGCGCTTTGGCCGATTCTCGCACGCTTTTGTGGACTATTACTCACTTATGGGTTTCGGTGACTTTCACGATTAACGAACCCGGGTGCGCTTTACGGTCGGTCATCAACACTCGCAGCTTTTGGCCGATTCTAACCTGCTTCGTGGACTATTACTCACTGCTTTTGGGGTCGCGGAGTGATTTCCACGATTAGCGAACCCGAGGATGCATTTACGGTTTGGTCATCAACACAGCAGTTTTGGTCGGTTCTAACCTGCTTCGTGGACTATTACTCACCGCTTTAGGGTCCCAAAGTGATTTCCATGCTTGTTGAACTCAAAGTGCGCTTACGTATCGGGCCATCAACACCGATAGCTTTGGCCGATTCGGGCCGCTTGTGGACTATTACTCACTATTTGGGGTCCCGGCGATTTCCATGATTAACGAACCTCGGGGTAGCGTTTACGGTCGCCATCAACACTGCAGCTTTAGGCCGATTCTCACCCGCTTGTGGACTATAACTCACCGCTTTGGGATCGCAAGTGATTTCCATGCTTGTTGAACCCTCAAGGTGCCTTTACGGTTTGGCCATCAACACCGATAGCTTTGGCCGATTCGCATGTTTCGTGGACCATTACTCACTCGCTTAGTCCCGAGTGACTTCCACGATTAACTAACCTCGTAAGTGCGTACGGTCGGTCATCAACACTCACAGCCACGATTCTCAATTCGCTTTATGGACTATTACTCACCGCTTTGGGGTCCCAAAGTGATTTCCATTTTTTGAACCCCAAGGTGCGCTTTACGGTTTGACATCAACACCGACGGTTTTGGCCGATTCTCGCCCGCTTTCGGACTATTACTCACTTTTTGGGGGTCGGAGGATCGCCACGATTAACTAACCGTAAGGTGCGCGACGTGTCGGCCATCAACACTGCAGCTTTGGTCTATTCTAACCTGCTTTCGCTGACTATTACTCACCGCTGGTCCCGAGTGATTTCCATGCTTGTTGAATCCCAAGGTGCGCTTACGTGTCGGTCATCAACAATCACAATTTAGGCCAATTTCGCCCGCTTCATGGACTATTACTCACTATTTGGGGTCCCAAGAGATTTCCACGATTAACGAACCTCGGGTGCGCGACGTGTTTGGCCATCAACACTGCAGCTTTGTTTCGATTATGACCCGCTTGGGACTATTACTCACCGCTTTGGGATCCCAAAGTGATTTCCATGCTTGTTGAACCCCAAGGTGTGCTTACGGTCGGTCATCAACACCGATAGTTTTGGCCGATTCTCGCACGCTTGTGGACCATTACTCACTGCTTGGGGTCCCGAGTGACTTCCACGATTAATGAACCCTCGTGCGCTACGGTCGGTCATCAACACTCACTGTTTTGGCCGATTCTGACCCGTTTCATGGACTATTACTCACCGTTTTGGGGTGCCAAAGTGATTTCCATGTTTGTGACCCCAAGGTGTGCTTATGTGTCGGTCATCAACACTGACAGTTTTGGCCGATTCTGGCCCATTTCATGGACTATTACTCACCGTTTTGGGGTCCCAAAGTGATTTCCATGCTTGTTGAACCCCAAAGTGCGCTTACGTATCGGTCATCAATACTGACAGTTTTGGTCGATTCTGGGCCGTTTCGTGGACTATTACTCACTATTTGGGGGTCTCGAAGTGACTTCCATGATTAACGAACCCTGGGTGCGCGACGTATGTCGGCCATCTACACTCGCAGCTTAGGCTGATTCTCACCTGCTTCGTGGACTATTACTCACCGCTTTGGGATCCCGGCGATTTATGCTTGTTGAACCCTAAGGCGCTTTACGTTTCATCATCAACACCGATAGCTTTGGCCGATTCGCACGCTTGTGGACCATTACTCACTCGCTTGGGGTCCCGTGAGTGACTTCCATGATTAATGAACCCTGGGTGCGCTATACGGTCGGGCCATCAACACCATAGTTTTGGCCGATTCTGACCCGCTTATGGACTATTACTCACCGCTTTGGGGTCCCAAAGTGATTTATGTTTGTTGAACCCAAGGTGTGCTTACGGTTTGGCCATCAACACCGACATTTGGCCGATTCGCCCGCTTCATGGACTATTACTCACTCTTTTGGGGGTCCCGGAGGATCGCCATGATTAACAATCCATGGGGTGCGCGACGTGTCGGTCATGAACACTCGCAGCTTTGGTCGATTCTAACCCGCTTGCTGATTATTACTCACCGCTTTGGGGTCCTCGAGTGATTTTCATGCTTGTTGAATCCTGCAAGGTGCGCTTACGTTTGGCCATCAACAATCACAATTTTGGCCAATTCTCGCCCGCTTCATTGACTATTACTCACTATTTGGGGTCCCAAAGAGATTTCTACGATTAACGAACCCCGGGTGCGCTACGGTCGGTCATCAATGCCGAAAGTTTTGGCCGATTCGCCCGCTTGTGGACTATTACTCACTTTTGGGGTTCGAGGATCGCCACGATTAACTAACCCTCAAAGCGCTACGCGTCGGGCCATCAACACTGTAGTTTTGGTCGATTCTAACCAATTTCGCTGACTATTACTCACCGCTTTGGGGTCCTCGAGGATTTCCATGCTTGTTGAATCCCAAGGTGCCCTTACGGTCGGCCATCAACAATCACAATTTTGGCCAATTCTCGCCCGCTTCATGGACTATTACTCACTATTTGGGGTCCCAAGAGACTTCCACGATTAACTAACTCGGGTGCGCTTACGTGTCGGTCATCAACACTGCAGCTTTAGGCCGATTCTCACCTGCTTCATGGACTATTACTCACCGCTTTGGGATCCCGGCGATTTCCATGCTTGTTGAACCCCAAGGTGCGCTTACGTGTCGGCCATCAACACCGACAGCTTTGGCCGATTCTCGCACGCTTGTGGACCATTACTCACTCGCTTGGGGTCCCGGAGTGATTTCACAATTAACTAACCTCGGGTGCGCTTACGTGTCGGGTCATCAACACTCAAAGTTTTGGCCGATTCTCAACCTGCTTCATGGACTATTACTCACCGTTTTGGGGTCCCAAAGTGATTTCCATGTTTGTTGAACCCCAAGGTGCACTTACGTGTCGGTCATCAACACTGAAAACTTTGGCCGATTCTGGCCCGTTTTGTGGACTATTACTCACTCTTATGGGGTCCCGAAGTGAATACCACGATTAACGAACCCTAGGGTGCGTTTACGTGTCGGTCATCAACACTCGCAGTTTTGGCCGATTCTAACCCGTTTCGTTTACTATTACTCATTGTTTTGGGGTCCCGGAGTGATTTCCACGGTTAACGAACCCTAGGCTGCGTTTACATGTCGGTCATCAACACTCGCAGTTTTGGTCGATTCTGACCCGTTTCATGGACTATTACTCACCGTTTTGGGATCCCGGATTGATTTCATGCTTGTTGAACCCTCAAGGTGCGCTTTACGGTTTCGGCCATCAACACCGATAGCTTTGGCCGATTATGGCACATTTCATGGACCATTACTCACTCGTTTGGGGCCCCAGAGTGACTTCCGCGATTAACGAACCCTGGGGTGCGTTTACGTGTCGGTCATCAACACTAAAAGTTTTGGCCGATTCTGACCCGTTTCATGGACTATTACTCACCGTTTTGGGGTCCCAAAGTGATTTCCATGTTTGTTGAACCTCAAGGTGCGCTTACGTGTTGGTCATCAACACTGAAAACTTTGGCCAATTCTGGCCGGTTTTGTGGACTATAACTCACTCTTATGGGGTCCCGAAGTGACTACCACGACTAACGAACCCTGCGGTGCGTTTACGTGTCGGTCATCAACACTCGCAGTTTTGGCCCATTCTAACCCGTTTCGTGGACTATTACTCACTGTTTTGGGGTCCTGGAGTGATTTCCACGATTAACGAACCCTAGGTTGCGTTTACGTGTCGGTCCTCAACACTCGCAGTTTTGGTAATCAACATTGGCATTGGGAAAAACATAGGCATATAGATAGATGTATGGAGCGCAGTGCACAATAGGTACTCATAAATCAACCTAGTGAACAGAATAATAGGTGTACTTGAGGACTGAGGAGTTGTATTTCCATCTTTTTGAATTTCTGTTCGTCTCTAATTTACTCACAAATCAATAGGTTACCTGCTTCTGTACACGTCTCTAATTTACCATCAGTGCAATAGACTCAATCGTATATTATATAAGATAAATGTACGCGACTACCTACCTTCGGTTGGATATTCTGATTACCATGTTCTTTTGTTACCTCGTTGAAATTGAAACTACACCAACCTACACCATGAAGGTCCCATAAATATCTCAAATGTCTTCAGAAACCTAGACAACACATCCATATTGTGGCAGTAAGATTCCGAGTTAGGGCATAACACTAAATTGGACATCTGCAATAAGTAAATTACCAAGACGCCAAACAATTGAGCATGTGTATAACTAAAAATAAAATTACTTTTGTACATCCAATTGAGGTGTTATGCAAGAACACTAAGTAATTGAGCATATGTAGATCAAAACACCATGTGATCTAGAACGAATCATACATCTACAATTATTTAATCGTCAGAACACTATTAGTAGGTAATTAACAGGTTAATCTTAGAAGAACAAACCTTGTGCTTCATGGGATCATGAAGGCGATGCTATTGAAGAGCTCGGTTAGAAAATCTCCAAGCTCGTTCCCCTACCATGCTCGACAAACCATCGCCAAAGGTCGGCTCGCTTCTCACCCATCATGATTTGCTTATTTCACTGGTTCGTTCCTCAACTTTGTTGCCTCTGTAGGTGTCGTGTGCCATCGGCAGTGAGGACACCATGCCTATCTAATATCACACACTGTTTTAGTTACACTGAGTTGCAAACTCTTCCTAGCAGTATCAACATACAGACCTGGACTATGCATCAGTACGCATGTACGACAACTCATGTATTTATTTATACTTATCGAAACGTAGTTTACTAAAATGAACACTCGTAATGCCAAGAACAGGAAAATATATGGGAAATTCTTAAGTTGCACTAACCTTTGAGCTGTATCGTCCTTGTACATTATTCCTATGCACCACCAATTTGTACATGTAGGTTATTTTATACCCTTACGATCCTACCAAGAATTATAACTAACTTTGAGATATCCAAACAGATCACATGCTCCCTCCTAACTCGAATTTAGATGCATACTTTACAGTTTTCTGAAAAAGACAATGAATTTACTTTATAAGTGTACAATCAGGAAGATCACTGTTTATTCAAATTTCCACGCATACTTTACACCTTTATGGAAGGACAATGAATTTACAATCCAAGTAATGAGGGAGATCAAAGTTCTTTTCCCTTTCTTATGGAACAGGGAGATTGAAGCTGATAGTCACATACGGGACAGAGAAGGATGGATCTCCTCTGATTCTGCAAACTAATCAAAGCCATGGCCTTAGCATTAAAACGGAAGTGGAGGGGGAAAATACAACCTACACAGCTATATGCGGCTTTGCAGACTAATGGGTAGGATACAGGCACATCAAACCTGATAGAGACCACCCAGAATTCAACATGTGTGCACGTACATCTCAATACAGATAAATCTCTGATTAATTGATCTCATATTTTTTTAAAGCATTGTTAATCTCACCTAAGATATGAAAGGTAATCGTGTTGTGGACATGCCTCATGGGACTTGTGGAAAAAGATCCATTGGGGGGAGACATTGTTTCTGGGCAGAGATGGCATGCGTGAGGACATGTTGGAGGGGAGTTCCATGCTAGCAAGCCAACACTTCCATGCAATCCCTGCCGCTAGAATTTTTCCTTCCTTAGAGATCTACTGCGTGTTTCCTCCTCATCCTCCATTAATGGTAGATCAGGCAAGAAGGATTTGTCTCATGCACCGCTATACCTGATTCAGGACATGACGGAGATCACGCAGTAAAGCTAGTTAATGTGGTGTCCAACTGACCATGAAAGTCAAGGCCATCTATCTTGTGCCTCCGCTAGTGACCAATCAGAAGCATGTTGGGCGCTCGTGGTAGGAATAGATCAATGGAAAGGGCATGTGTACAGCTTCTCTTCGTATCATTAGGCCCAAGCGCCTAAGAGGAATACATAAGCGCAAGGTGAGATCACCGACATTGGAAGGAGGTCTCATGGGAAGTTTATGAGCGGCAAAAGGTGAGCATCATGATCCATACAGAGAGAAGAAAATATAGATTAGGTTTTTTTCTTAGAGATGGTCCTATATGGATATAGAGACGGGATCTCATGACATTGATGGGTAAATAGTACTCCTAGATGTAGAGACGTGGATCTCATGGCATTGGACCCATATCTATTTTTGATGGGTCCCACCAAATCAAGGGCTAGTATTTTCTAATTAATGTAGAATTTTCTAAATTCTCTTGCTTCTAATTAACCCATCAATCACTTTTTATATATAAATAGATTTGGGGTCCCAAGTGATTTCCATGATTAATCGTGCGCTCGGTCATCAACACTCGCAGCTTTAGGCCGATTCTCAATTCGCGTTCGTGGACTATTACTCACCGCTTTGGGATCCCAAGTGATTTCCATGCTTGTTGAACCCTAAGGTGCGCTTACGTGTCGGTCATCAACACCGATAGCTTTGGCCGATTCTCGCACGCTTCATGGACCATTACTCACTCGCTTGGGGTCCGGAGTGACTTGCACGATTAACTAACCTCGGGTGCGCTTACGTGTCGGGCCATCAACACTCACCGTTTTGGCCGATTCTCACCCGCTTCATGGACTATTACTCACCGCTTTGGGGTCCCAAAGTGATTTCCATGTTTGTTGAACCTCAAGGTGCGCTTACATGTCGGTCATCAACATCAAAACTTTGGCCGATTCTCGCCCGCTTTGTGGACTATTACTCACTCTTATGGGGTCCCGGTGACTACCACGATTAACTAACCCCGGGTGCGCGACGGTTTCGGCCATCAACACCAATGTTTTGGCCGATTCTCGACCCGCTTCATGGACTATTACTCACCGCTTTGGGGTCCCAAAGTGATTTCCATGTTTGTTGAACCTCAAGGTGCGCTTTACGTGTTGGTCATCAACATCAAAAACTTTGGCCGATTCTCGCCCGCTTTGTGGACTATTACTCACTCTTATGGGGTCCCGGTGACTACCACGATTAACAAACCCTCGGTGCGCGACGTGTCGGCCATCAACACTCGCAGTTTTGGCCGATTCTAACCCGTTTCGTGGACTATTACTCACTGTTTTGGGGTCCCGGAGTGATTTCCACGATTAACTAACCCTAGGATGCGCTTACGTGTTGGTCCTCAACACTCGCAGTTTTGGTCGATTCTAACCCGTTTCGTGGACTATTACTCACCGTTTTGGGGTCCCAAAGTGATTTCCATGCTTGTTGAACCCCAAAGTGCGCTTACGTATCCTTCATCAACACTGACAGTTTTGGCCGATTCTGGGCCGTTTCGTGGACTATTACTTACTATTTGGGGTCCCGGTGATTTCCACGATTAACTAACCTCGGTGCGCTACGTGTCGGTCATCAACACTCGCAGCTTTAGGCCGATTCTCAACCCGCTTCGTGGACTATTACTCACCGCTTTGGGATCCCAAGTGATTTCCATGCTTGTTGAACCCTAAGCAGCGGTTACGTGTTGGTCATCAACACCGATGCTTTGGCCGATTCTCGCATGTTTCGTGGACCATTACTCACTGCTTGGGGTCCCGAGTGATTTGCACGATTAACTAACCCTGGGTGCGCGACGGTCGGTCATCAACTCTCAGCTTTTGGCGATTCTCGACCCGCTTCATGGACTATTACTCACCGCTTTGGGGTCCCAAAGTGATTTCCATGTTTGTCGAACCCAAAGGTGCGCTTACGCGTTTGGCCATCAACATCGAAAACTTCGCCGATTCTCGCCCGCTTTGTGGACTATTACTCACTCTTATGGGGTCCCGGCGACTACCACGATTAATCTAACCCTCGGGCGCGACGTGTCGGTCATCAACACTGCAGCTTTAGGCCGATTCTCACCCATTTCATGGACTATTACTCACCGCTTTGGGGTCCCAAAGTGATTTCCATGTTTGTTGAACCCCAAGGTGTGCTTACGTGTCGGTCATCAACATCAAAACTTTGGCCGATTCTCGCCCGCTTTGTGGACTATTACTCACTCTTATGGGGTCCCAAGTGACTACCACGATTAACTAACCCCGGGTGCGCTTACGGTCGGTCATCAACACCGAATGTTTTGGCCGATTCAATTCGCTTCATGGACTATTACTCACCGCTTTGGGGTCCCAAAGTGATTTCCATGTTTGTTGAACCTCAAGGTGCGCTTACGTGTTGGTCATCAACATCAAAACTTTGGCCGATTCTCGCCCGCTTTGTGGACTATTACTCACTCTTATGGGGTCCCGGTGACTACCACGATTAACAAACCCTCGGTGCGCGACGTGTCGGTCATCAACACTCGCAGTTTTGGCCGATTCTAACCCGTTTCGTGGACTATTACTCACCGCTTTGGGGTCCCGAGTGATTTCCACGATTAACTAACCCTAGGATGCGCTTACGTGTTGGTCCTCAACACTCGTAGTTTTGGTCGATTCTAACCCGTTTCGTGGACTATTACTCACCGTTTTGGGGTCCCAAAGTGATTTCCATGCTTGTTGAACCCCAAAGTGCGCTTACGTATCCTTCATCAACACTGACAGTTTTGGCCGATTCTGGGCCGTTTCATGGACTATTACTTACTATTTGGGGGTCCCGAAGTGACTTCCATGATTAACAAACCCTGGGGTGCGTTTACGTGTCGGTCATCAACACTCGCAGTTTAGGCCGATTCTGACCCGTTTTCGTGGACTATTACACCCTTTTTGGGTCCCCAAAGTGATTTCCATGCTTGTTGAACCCAAAGGTGCGTTACGTGTTGGTCATCAACACCGACAGCTTTTGGCCGATTCTCGCACGCTTCGTGGACCATTACTCACTCGCTTTGGGGTCCCGGAGTGATTTGCACGATTAACTAACCCTGGGTGCGCGATACGTGTCGGTCATCAACTCTCACAGCTTTTGGCGATTCTCAACCCGCTTTCATGGACTATTACTCACCGCTTTGGGGTCCCAAAGTGATTTCCATGTTTGTCGAACCCCAAGGTGCGCTTACGCGTTTGGCCATCAACATCGAAAACTTCGGCCGATTCTCGCCCGCTTTGTGGACTATTACTCACTCTTTGGGGTCCCGGTGACTACCACGATTAACGAACCCTCGGGCGCGCTACGTGTCGGTCATCAACACTGCAGCTTTAGGCCGATTCTCACCCATTTCATGGACTATTACTCACCGCTTTGGGGTCCCAAAGTGATTTCCATGCTTGTTGAACCCCAAGGTGCGCTTACGTGTCGGTCATCAACATCGCAAACTTTGGCCGATTCTCGCCCGCTTGTGGACTATTACTCACTAGTTGGGGTCCCGGTGATTTCCACGATTAACTAACCTCGGGTGCGCTTTACGGTCGGTCATCAACACTCGCAGCTTTTGGCCGATTCTCGACCCGCTTTCATGGACTATTACTCACCGCTTTGGGGTCCCAAAGTGATTTCCATGTTTGTTGAACCTCAAGGTGCGCTTATGTGTCGGTCATCAACATCAAAACTTTGGCCGATTCTCGCCCGCTTTGTGGACTATTACTCACTCTTATGGGGTCCCGGCGACTTCCACGATTAACAAACCCTGGTGCGCTTACGTGTCGGTCATCAACACTCGCAGTTTTGGCCGATTCTAGCCCGTTTCATGGACTATTACTCACTGTTTTGGGGTCCCAAAGTGATTTCCATGTTTGTTGAACCCAAGGTGCGCTTACGTGTTGGTCATCAACACTGCAGCTTTGGCCGATTCTCGCCCGCTTTGTGGACTATTACTCACTCTTTTGGGGTCCCAAAGTGATTTCCATGATTAACGAACCCTAAAAGTGCGCTTTTACGATCCGGTCATCAACACCGAATGTTTTGGCCGATTCTCACCCGCTTCATGGACTATTACTCACCGCTTTGGGGTCCCAAAGTGATTTCCATGTTTGTTGAACCTCAAGGTGCGCTTACGTGTTGGTCATCAACACTCGCAACTTTTGGCCGATTCTCGCCCGCTTTGTGGACTATTACTCACTCTTTGGGGTCCCGGTGATTTCCACGATTAACAAACCTCGGGTGCGCTTACGTGTCGGTCATCAACACTCGCAGCTTTTGGCCGATTCTAACCCGCTTCGTGGACTATTACTCACCGCTTTGGGGTCCCGGAGTGATTTCCACGATTAACTAACCCTAGGATGCGCTTACGTGTTGGTCATCAACACTCGCAGCTTTTGGTCGATTCTAACCCGCTTTACGTGGACTATTACTCACCGCTTTGGGGTCCCAAAGTGATTTCCATGCTTGTTGAACCCCAAAGTGCGCTTTTTACGTATCCTTCATCAACACCGAAAGCTTTTGGCCGATTCTCGCCGCTTTCATGGACTATTACTCACTATTTGGGGTCCCGGTGACTTCCATGATTAACGAACCCTGGGGTGCGTTTACGTGTCGGTCATCAACACTCGCAGTTTAAGCCGATTATGACCCGTTTCGTGGACTATTACTCACCGTTTTGGGATCCCAAAGTGATTTCCATGCTTGTTGAACCCCAAGGTGCGCTTACGTGTCGGTCATCAACACTGACAGTTTTGGCCGATTCTGGCCCGTTTCGTGGACTATTACTCACTATTTTGGGGTCCCGGAGTGATTTATACGATTAACAAACCCTGGGGTGCGTTTACGTGTCGGTCATCAACACTCACAGCTTAGGCCGATTCTGGCCCGTTTCATGGATTATTACTCACGGTTTTGGGGTCTCGAAGCGATTTCCATAGTTGTTAAACCCCAAGGTGCGCTTATGTCTCGGTCATCAACACTGAAAGCTTTTGGCCGATTCGCCCGCTTTGTGGACTATTACTCACTCTTTTGGGGTCCCGGTGATTTCCACGATTAACGAACCTGGGTGCGCTTTACGTGTCGGTCATCAACACTAATGTTTTGGCCGATTCTCACCCGCTTCATGGACTATTACTCACCGCTTTGGGATCCCAAAGTGATTTCCATGCTTGTTGAACCCAAGGTGCGCTTACGCCATGTCGGTCATCAACATCGAAAACTTTTAACCGATTCTGCCCGCTTTGTGGACTATTACTCACTCTTTTGGGGTCCCGGTGACTTCCACGATTAACTAACCACTGGGTGCGTTTACGTGTCGGTCATCAACACTAAAGTTTTGGCCGATTCTTGACCCGTTTCATGGACTATTACTCACCGTTTTGGGGTCCCAAAGTGATTTCCATGTTTGTTGAACCTCAAGGTGCGCTTACGTGTTGGTCATCAACACTGAAAACTTTGGCCGATTCTGGCCCGTTTTGTGGACTATTACTCACTCTTATGGGGTCCCGAAGTGACTACCACGATTAACAAACCCTGGGTGCGTTTACGTGTCGGTCATCAACACTCGCAGTTTTGGCCGATTCTAACCCGTTTCGTGGACTATTACTCACTGTTTTGGGGTCCCGGAGTGATTTCCACGATTAACGAACCCTAGGATGCGTTTACGTGTTGGTCCTCAACACTCGCAGTTTTGGTCGATTCTAACCCGTTTCGTGGACTATTACTCACCGTTTTGGGGTCCCAAAGTGATTTCCATGCTTGTTGAACCCCAAAGTGCGCTTACGTATCGGTCATCAACACTGACAGTTTTGGCCGATTCTGGGCCGTTTCGTGGACTATTACTCACTATTTGGGGGTCCCGAAGTGACTTCCATGATTAACGAACCCTGGGGTGCGTTTACGTGTCGGTCATCAACACTCGCAGTTTAGGCCGATTCTGACCCGTTTCGTGGACTATTACTCACCGTTTTGGGATCCCGGTGATTTCCATGCTTGTTGAACCCCCAAGGTGCGCTTACGTGTTGGTCATCAACACCGACAGTTTTGGCCGATTCGCACGCTTCGTGGACCATTACTCACTCGCTTGGGGTCCCGGAGTGACTTCCACGATTAACTAACCTCGGGTGCGCTTACGTGTCGGTCATCAACTCTCACAGCTTTTGGCCGATTCTCAACCCGCTTCATGGACTATTACTCACCGCTTTGGGGTCCCAAAGTGATTTCCATGTTTGTTGAACCTCAAGGTGCGCTTTACGTGTTGGTCATCAACACTGAAAACTTTGGCCGATTCACTATTACTCACTTTATGGGGTCCCGACTTCCACGATTAACGAACCGCTTTACGTGGCACTTTGGCCGATTCTAACCCGCACTATTACTCACTGTTATGGGGTCCCAGAGTGATTTCCACGATTAACGAAGCCTGCGATGCGTTTACGTGTTGGTCATCAACACTCGCAGTTTTATCCGATTCTGACCCGTTTCGTGGACTATTACTCACCGTTTTGGGGTCCCAAAGTGATTTCCATGCTTGTTGAACCCCAAAGTGCGCTTACGTATCGGTCATCAACACTGACAGTTTTGGCCGATTCTGGGCCGTTTCGTGGACTATTACTCACTATTTGGGGGTCCCGAAGTGACTTCCATGATTAACGAACCCTCGGGTGCGTTTACGTGTCGGTCATCAACACTCGCAGTTTAGGCCGATTCTGACCCGTTTCGTGGACTATTACTCACCGTTTTGGGATCCCGAAGTGATTTCCATGCTTGTTGAACCCCAAGGTGCGCTTACGTGTCGGTCATCAACACTGACAGTTTTGGCCGATTCTGGCACGTTTCGTGGACCATTACTCACTCGTTTGGGGTCCCAGAGTGACTTCCACGATTAACGAACCCTCGGGTGCGTTTACGTGTCGGTCATCAACACTCACAGTTTTGGCCGATTCTGACCCGTTTCATGGACTATTACTCACCGTTTTGGGGTCCCAAAGTGATTTCCATGTTTGTCGAACCCCAAGGTGCGCTTACGTGCCGGTCATCAACACTGAAAACTTCGGCCGATTCTGGCCCGTTTTGTGGACTATTACTCACTCTTATGGGGTCCCGAAGTGACTACCACGATTAACGAACCCTGGGGTGCGTTTACGTGTCGGTCATCAACACTCGCAGCTTTGGGCGATTTACTCACCGCTTTGGGGTCCCGAGTGATTTCCACGATTAACGACCCGTTTCGTGGACTATTACTCACCGTTTTGGGGTCCCAAAGTGATTTCCATGCTTGTTGAACCCCAAAGTGCGCTTACATATCGGTCATCAACACTGGCAGTTTTGGCCGATTCTGGGCCGTTTCGTGGACTATTACTCACTAGTTGGGGGTCCCGAAGTGACTTCCATGATTAACGAACCCTGGGTGCGTTTACGTGTCGGTCATCAACACTCGCAGTTTAGGCCGATTCTGACCCGTTTCGTGGACTATTACTCACCGTTTTGGGATCCCGAGTTGATTTCCATGCTTGTTGAACCCCAAGGTGCGCTTACTTGTCGGTCATCAACACTGACAGTTTTGGCCGATTATGGCCGCTTTGGACTATTACTCACTCGCTTGGGGTCCCAGAGTGATTTCCACGATTAACGAACCTCAGGTGCGCTTACGTGTCGGTCATCAACACTAAAGTTTTGGCCGATTCTCAACCCGCTTCATGGACTATTACTCACCGCTTTGGGGTCCCAAAGTGATTTCCATGTTTGTTGAACCTCAAGGTGCGCTTTACGTGTTGGTCATCAACATCAAAACTTTGGCCGATTCTCGCCCGCTTTGTGGACTATTACTCACTCTTATGGGCCCCAAGTGACTACCAAGATTAACGAACCACAGGGTGCGTTTACGTGTCGGTCATCAACACTCGCAGCTTTTGGTCGATTCTAACCCGCTTACGTGGACTATTACTCACTGTTTTGGGGTCCCGAGTGATTTCCACGATTAACTAACCCTAGGATGCGCTACGTGTCGGTCATCAACACTGCAGTTTTGGTCGATTCTAACCCGCTTTAAGTGGACTATTACTCACCGCTTTGGGGTCCCAAAGTGATTTCCATGCTTGTTGAACCCCAAAGTGCGCTTACGTGTCGGTCATCAACACTGCAGCTTTTGGCCGATTCTGGGCCGTTTCATGGACTATTACTCACTATTTGGGGGTCCCGAAGTGACTTCCATGATTAACGAACCTGGGGGTGCGTTTACGTGTCGGTGATCAACACTCGCAGTTTAGGCCGATTCTGACCCGTTTCGTGGACTATTACTCACCGTTTTGGGATCCCGAATTGATTTCCATGCTTGTTGAACCCCAAGTTGCGCTTACGTGTCGGTCATCAACACTGACAGTTTTGGCCGATTATGGCACGTTTCGTGGACCATTACTCACTCGTTTGGGTCCCAGAGTGACTTCCATGATTAACGAACCCTGGGGTGCGTTTACGTGTCGGTCATCAACACTCAAAGTTTTGGCCGATTCTGACCCGTTTCATGGACTATTACTCACCGTTTTGGGGTCCCAAAGTGATTTCCATGTTTGTTGAACCTCAAGGTGCGCTTACGTGTTGGTCATCAACACTGAAAACTTTGGCCGATTCTGACCCGTTTTGTGGACTATTAATCACTCTTATGGGGTCCCGAAGTGACTACCACGATTAACGAACCCTGGGTGCGTTTACGTGTCGGTCATCAACACTCGCAGTTTTGGCCGATTCTAACCCGTTTCGTGGACTATTACTCACTGTTTTGGGGTCCCGGAGTGATTTGCACGATTAACGAACCCTAGGATGCGTTTACGTGTTGGTCCTCAACACTCGCAGTTTTGGTCGATTCTAACCCGTTTCGTGGACTATTACTCACCGTTTTGGGGTCCCAAAGTGCTTTCCATGCTTGTTGAACCCCAAAGTGCGCTTACGTATCGGTCATCAACACCGCATAGCTTTTGGCCGATTCTCGGCCGCTTTCGGACTATTACTCACTATTTGGGGTCCCGGTGATTTCCATGATTAACGAACCTCGGGTGCGCTTACGTGTCGGTCATCAACACTCGCAGTTTAGGCCGATTCTGACCCGTTTCGTGGACTATTACTCACCGCTTTGGGATCCCGGTGATTTCCATGCTTGTTGAACCCAAAGGTGCGCTTACGTGTTGGTCATCAACATTGACAGCTTTGGCCGATTCTCGCACGCTTGCGTGGACCATTACTCACTCGCTTGGGGTCCCGAGTGATTTGCACGATTAACTAACCCCGGGTGCGCTTTACGTGTCGGTCATCAACTCTCACAGCTTTGGCCGATTCTCACCCGCTTCATGGACTATTACTCACCGCTTTGGGGTCCCAAAGTGATTTCCATGTTTGTCGAACCCCAAGGTGCGCTTACGTGCCGGTCATCAACACTGAAAACTTTGGCCGATTCTGGCCCGTTTTGTGGACTATTACTCACTCTTATGGGGTCCCGGTGACTACCACGATTTACACAACCCCGGGGTGCGTTTACGTGTCGGTCATCAACACTCGCAGGTTTTGGCTGATTCTAACCCGTTTCGTGGACTATTACTCACTATTTTGGGGTCCCGAAGTGATTTCCACGATTAACGAACCCTAGGATGCGTTTACGTGTCGGTCATCAACACTCGCAGTTTTGGTCGATTCTAACCCGTTTCGTGGACTATTACTCACCGTTTTGGGGTCCCAAAGTGATTTCCATGTTTGTTGAACCCCAAAGTGCGCTTACGTATCGGTCATCAACACTGGCAGTTTTGGCCGATTCTGGGCCGTTTCGTGGACTATTACTCACTATTTGGGGGTCCCGAAGTGACTTCCATGATTAACGAACCCTGGGGTGCGTTTACGTGTCGGTCATCAACACTCGCAGTTTAGGCCGATTCTGACCCGTTTCGTGGACTATTACTCACCGTTTTGGGATCCCGAAGTGATTTCCATGCTTGTTGAACCCCAAGGTGCGCTTACGTGTTGGTCATCAACATTGACAGTTTTGGCCGATTCTGGCACGTTTCGTGGACCATTACTCACTCGTTTGGGGTCCCGGAGTGACTTGCACGATTAACGAACCCGGGGGTGCGCGACGTGTCGGTCATCAACTCTCACAGCTTTGGCCGATTCTCGACCCGCTTCATGGACTATTACTCACCGCTTTGGGGTCCCAAAGTGATTTCCATGTTTGTTGAACCCCAAGGTGCGCTTACGTGTTTGGTCATCAACATCAAAACTTTGGCCGATTCTCGCCCGCTTTGTGGACTATTACTCACTCTTATGGGGTCCCGGTGACTACCACGATTCTGAACCCAGGGTGCGTTTACGTGTCGGTCATCAACACTCGCAGCTTTTGGCTGATTCTAACCCGCTTTACGTGGACTATTACTCACTATTTTGGGGTCCCGGTGATTTCCACGATTAACTAACCCTAGGATGCGTTTACGTGTCGGTCATCAACACTCGCAGTTTTGGTCGATTCTAACCCGTTTCGTGGACTATTACTCACCGTTTTGGGGTCCCAAAGTGATTTCCATGTTTGTTGAACCCCAAAGTGCGCTTACGTATCGGTCATCAACACTGGCAGTTTTGGCCGATTCTGGGCCGTTTCGTGGACTATTACTCACTAGTTCGGGGTCCCGAAGTGACTTCCATGATTAACGAACCCTGGGTGCGTTTACGCGTCGGTCATCAACACTCGCAGTTTTGGCCGATTCTGACCCGTTTCGTGGACTATTACTCACCGTTTTGGGGTCCCGAAGTGATTTCCAAGCTTGTTGAAACCCAAGGTGCGCTTACGTGTCGGTCATCAACACTGACAGTTTTGGCCGATTCTGGCACGTTTCGTGGACCATTACTCACTCGTTTGAGGTCCCGGAGTGACTTCCACGATTAACGAACCATGGGGTGCGTTTACGTGTCGGTCATCAACACTCACAGTTTTGGCCGATTCTGAACCGTTTCATGGACTATTACTCACCGTTTTGGGGTCCCAAAGTGATTTCCATGTTTGTTGAACCCCAAGGTGCGCTTACGTGTCGGTCATCAACACTGACAATTTTGGCCGATTCTGGCCTGTTTTGTGGACTATTACTCACTCTTATGGGGTCCCGAAGTGACTTCCACGATTAACGAACCCTGGGGTGCGTTTACGTGTCGGTCATCAACACTAAAGTTTTGGCCGATTCTGACCCGTTTCATGGACTATTACTCACCATTTTGGGGTCCCAAAGTGATTTCCATGTTTGTTGAACCTCAAGGTGCGCTTACGTGTTGGTCATCAACACTGAAAACTTTGGCCGATTCTGGCCCGTTTTGTGGACTATTACTCACTCTTATGGGCTCCCGAAGTGACTACCAAGATTAACGAACCCTGGGGTGCGTTTACGTGTCGGTCATCAACACTCGCAGTTTTGGTCGATTCTAACCCGTTTCGTGGACTATTACTCACTGTTTTGGGGTCCCGGAGTGATTTCCACGATTAACGAACCCTAGGATGCGTTTACGTGTCGGTCATCAACACTCGCAGTTTTGGTCGATTCTAACCCGTTTCGTGGACTATTACCCACCGTTTTGGGGTCCCAAAGTGATTTCCATGCTTGTTGAACCCCAAAGTGCGCTTACGTATCGGTCATCAGCACTGACAGTTTTGGACGATTCTGGGCCGTTTCATGGACTATTACTTACTATTTGGGGGTCCCGAAGTGACTTCCATGATTAACGAACCTGGGGTGCGTTTACGTGTCGGTGATCAACACTCGCAGTTTAGGCCGATTCTGACCCGTTTCGTGGACTATTACTCACCGTTTTGGGATCCCGAATTGATTTCCATGCTTGTTGAACCCCAAGTTGCGCTTACGTGTCGGTCATCAACACTGACAGTTTTGGCCGATTATGGCACGTTTCGTGGACCATTACTCACTCGTTTGGGTCCCAGAGTGACTTCCACGATTAACGAACCCTGGGGTGCGTTTACGTGTCGGTCATCAACACTCAAAGTTTTGGCCGATTCTGACCCGTTTCATGGACTATTACTCACCGTTTTGGGGTCCCAAAGTGATTTCCATGTTTGTTGAACCTCAAGGTTCGCTTACGTGTTGGTCATCAACACTGAAAACTTTGGCCGATTCTGACCCGTTTTGTGGACTATTAATCACTCTTATGGGGTCCCGAAGTGACTACCACGATTAACGAACCCTGGGTGCGTTTACGTGTCGGTCATCAACACTCGCAGTTTTGGCCGATTCTAACCCGTTTCGTGGACTATTACTCACTGTTTTGGGGTCCCGGAGTGATTTCCACGATTAACGAACCCTAGGATGCGTTTACGTGTTGGTCCTCAACACTCGCAGTTTTGGTCGATTGTAACCCGTTTCGTGGACTATTACTCACCGTTTTGGGGTCCCAAAGTGATTTCCATGCTTGTTGAACCCCAGTGCGCTTACGTGTCGGCCATCAACACCGGCAGTTTTGGCGATTCTCGGCCGCTTCGTGGACTATTACTCACTATTTGGGGTCCCGGTGATTTCCATGATTAACGAACCTCGGGTGCGCGACGTGTCGGTCATCAACACTCGCAGTTTAGGCCGATTCTGACCCGTTTCGTGGACTATTACTCACCGTTTTGGGATCCCGAAGTGATTTCCATGCTTGTTGAACCCCAAGGTGCGCTTACGTGTTGGTCATCAACATTGACAGTTTTGGCCGATTCTGGCACGTTTCGTGGACCATTACTCACTCGTTTGGGGTCCCGGAGTGACTTGCACGATTAACGAACCCTGGGGTGCGTTTACGTGTCGGTCATCAACTCTCACAGTTTTGGCCGATTCTGACCCGTTTCATGGACTATTACTCACCGTTTTGGGGTCCCAAAGTGATTTCCATGTTTGTCGAACCCCAAGGTGCGCTTACGTGCCGGTCATCAACACTGAAAACTTTGGCCGATTCTGGCCCGTTTTGTGGACTATTACTCACTCTTATGGGGTCCCGAAGTGACTACCACGATTTACGAACCCTGGGGTGCGTTTACGTGTCGGTCATCAACACTCGCAGTTTTGGCTGATTCTAACCCGTTTCGTGGACTATTACTCACTATTTTGGGGTCCCGAAGTGATTTCCACGATTAACGAACCCTAGGATGCGTTTACGTGTCGGTCATCAACACTCGCAGCTTTTGGTCGATTCTAACCCGCTTTAGTGGACTATTACTCACCGCTTTGGGGTCCCAAAGTGATTTCCATGTTTGTTGAACCCCAAAGTGCGCTTTACGTGTCGGTCATCAACACCGCAGCTTTTGGCCGATTCTCGGCCGCTTGTGGACTATTACTCACTAGTTGGGGTCCCGGCGATCGCCATGATTAACGAACCACGGTGCGCTTACGCGCGTCGGTCATCAACACTCGCAGTTTTGGCCGATTCTGACCCGTTTCGTGGACTATTACTCACCGTTTTGGGGTCCCGAAGTGATTTCCAAGCTTGTTGAAACCCAAGGTGCGCTTACGTGTCGGTCATCAACACTGACAGTTTTGGCCGATTCTGGCACGTTTCGTGGACCATTACTCACTCGTTTGAGGTCCCGGAGTGACTTGCACGATTAACGAACCCTGGGGTGCGTTTACGTGTCGGTCATCAACACTCACAGTTTTGGCCGATTCTGAACCGTTTCATCGACTATTACTCACCGTTTTGGGGTCCCAAAGTGATTTCCATGTTTGTTGAACCCCAAGGTGCGCTTACGTGTCGGTCATCAACACTGACAATTTTGGCCGATTCTGGCCTATTTTGTGGACTATTACTCACTCTTATGGGGTCCCGAAGTGACTTCCACGACTAACGAACCCTGGGGTGCGTTTACGTGTCGGTCATCAACACTCGCAGTTTTGGCTGATTCTAACCCGTTTCGTGGACTATTACTCACTTTTTTGTGGTCCCGGAGTGATTTCCACGATTAACGAATCCTGGGGTGCGTTTACGTGTCGGTCATCAACACTCGCGGTTTTTGTCGATTCTGACCCGTTTCGTGGACTATTACTGATAGTTTTGAGGTCCCCAAGTGATTTCCATGCTTGTTGAACCCAAGGTGCGCTTACGTGTCGGTCATCAACACTGATAGTTTTGGCCGATTCTGGCCCGTTTCGTGGACTATTACTCACTCTTTTGGGGGCCCGGAGTGACTGCCACGATTAACAAACCATGGGGTGCGTGTACGTGTCGGTCATCAACACTTGCAGTTTTGGTCGATTCTAACCCGTTTCGTTGACTATTACTCACCATTTTGGTGTCCCGGAGTGATTTCCATGCTTGTTGAATCCCAAGGTGCGCTTACGTGTCGGTCATCAACAATCACAATTTTGGCCAATTCTGGCCCGTTTCATGGACAATTACTCACTATTTGGGGGTCCCAAAGAGACTTCCACGATTAACGAACCCTGGGGTGCGTTTACGTGTCGGTCATCAACGCTGACAGTTTTGGCCGATTCTGGCCCGTTTCGTGGACTATTACTCACTCTTTTGGGGGCCCGGAGTGACTGCCACGATTAACGAACCCTGGGGTGCGTTTACGTGTCGGTCATCAACACTCGCAGTTTTGGCCGATTCTAACCCATTTCGTTTACTATTACTCACCGTTTTGGGGTCCCGGAGTGATTTCCATGCTTGTTGGATCCCAAGGTGCGCTTACGTGTCGGTCATCAACAATCACAATTTTGGCCAACTCTGGCCTGTTTCATGGACTATGACTCACTATTTGGGGGTCCCGAAGAGACTTCCACGATTAACGAACCCTGGGGTGAGTTTACGTGTCGGTCATCAACACTCGCAGTTTAGGCCGATTCTAACCCGTTTCGTGGACTATTACTCAGCGTTTTGGGATCCCGAAGTGATTTCCATGCTTGTTGAACCCCATGGTGCGCTTACGTGTCGGTCATCAACACTTACAGTTTTGGCCGATTCTGGCACGTTTTGTGGACTATTACCTACTCTTATGGGGTCCGGAAGTGACTTTCACGATTAACGAACCCTGGGGTGCATTTACGTGTCGGTCATCAACACTCGTAGTTTTGGCCGATTCTAACCCGTTTCGTGGACTATTACTCACTGTTTTGGGGTCCCGAAGTGATTTCCACGATTAGCGAACCCTAGGATGCATTTACGTGTCGGTCATCAACACTCGCAGTTTTTGTCGGTTCTAACCCGTTTCGTGGACTATTACTCACCGTTTTGGGGTCCCAAAGTGATTTCCATGCTTGTTGAACCCCAAAGTGCGCTTACGTATCAGTCATCAACACTGATAGTTTTGGCCGATTCTGGACCGTTCCGTGGACTATTACTCACTATTTGGGGGTCCTGAAGTGACTTCAATGATTAACGAACCCTGGGGTGCATTTACGTGTCGGTCATCAACACTCGCAGTTTAGGCCGATTCTGACCCGTTTCGTGGACTATTACTCACCGTTTCGGGATCCCGAAGTGATTTCCATGCTTGTTGAACCCCAAGGTGCGCTTACGTGTCGGTCATCAACACTAACAGTTTTGGCTGATTCTGGCACATTTCATGGACCATTACTCACTCGTTTGGTGTCCCGGAGTGACTTCCACGATTAACGAACCCTGGGTGCGTTTATGTGTCGGTCATCAACACTCACAGTTTTGGCCGATTCTGACCCGTTTCATTGACTATTACTCACCGTTTTGGGGTCCCAAAGTGATTTCCATGTTTGTTGAACCCCAAGGTGTGCTTACGTGTCGGTCATCAACACTGACAGTTTTGGCCGATTCTGGCCCGTTTCATGGACTATTACTCATTCTTTTGGGTGACTGCCACGATTAACAAACCATGGGGTGCGTTTACGTGTCGGTCATCAACACTCGCAGTTTTGGTCGATTCTAACCCGTTTCATTGACTATTACTCACCGTTTTGGGGTCCCGGAGTGATTTCCATGCGTGTTGAATCCCAAGGTGCGCTTAGGTGTCGGTCATCAACAATCACAATTTTGGCCAATTCTGGCCCGTTTCATGGACTATTATTCACTATTTGGGGGTTCCAAAGAGACTTCCATGATTAACGAACCCTGGGGTGCGTTTACGTGTCAGTCATCAACACTCGCAGTTTAGGCCGATTTTGACCCGTTTCCTGGACTATTACTCACCGTTTTGGGATCCCGAATTGATTTCCATGCTTGGTGAACCCCAAGGTGCGCTTACGTGTCGGTCATCAACACTGACAGTTTTGGCCGATTATGGCACGTTTCGTGGACCATTACTCACTCGTTTGGGGTCCCAGAGTGACTTCCACGATTAACGAACCACAAGTGCGCGACGTGTCGATCATCAACACTCGCAGTTTTGGCCGATTCTGAACCGTTTCATGGACTATTACTCACCGTTTTGGGGTCCCAAAGTGATTTCCATGTTTGTTGAACCCCAAGGTGCGCTTACGTGTCGGTCATCAACACTGACAATTTTGGCCGATTCTGGCCTGTTTTGTGGACTATTACTCACTCTTATGGGTCCCGAAGTGACTTCCACGATTAACGAACCCTGGGGTGCGTTTACGTGTCGGTCATCAACACTCGCAGTTTTGGCTGATTCTAACCCGTTTCGTGGACTATTACTCACTGTTTTGTGGTCCCGGAGTGATTTCCACGATTAACGAATCCTGGGGTGCGTTTACGTGTCGGTCATCAACACTCGCGGTTTTTGTTGATTCTGACCCGTTTCGTGGACTATTACTCACCGTTTTGGGGTCCCAAAGTGATTTCCATGCTTGTTGAATCCAAGGTGCGCTTACGTGTCGGTCATCAACACTGACAGTTTTGGCCGATTCTGGCCCGTTTCGTGGACTATTACTCACTCTTTTGGGGGCCCGGAGTGACTGCCACGATTAACAAACCATGGGGTGCGTTTACGTGTCGGTCATCAACACTTGCAGTTTTGGTCGATTCTAACCCGCTTTAGCTGACTATTACTCACCATTTTGGGGTCCCGAGTGATTTCCATGCTTGTTGAATCCCAAGGTGCGCTTACGTGTCGGGCCATCAACAATCACAATTTTGGCCAATTCGCCCGCTTTCATGGACTATTACTCACTATTTGGGGTCCCAAAGAGACTTCCACGATTAACGAACCCTGGGGTGCGTTTACGTGTCGGTCATCAACGCTGACAGTTTTGGCCGATTCTGGCCCGTTTCGTGGACTATTACTCACTCTTTTGGCGGCCCGGAGTGACTGCCACGATTAACGAACCCTGGGTTGCGTTTACATGTCGGTCATCAACACTCGCAGTTTTGGTCGATTCTAACCCATTTCGTTGACTATTACCCACCGTTTTGGGGTCCCGGAGGGATTTCCATGCTTGTTGGATCCCAAGGTGCGCTTACGTGTCGGTCATCAACAATCACAATTTTGGCCAACTCTGGCCCGTTTCATGGACTATTACTCACTATTTGGGGGTCCCGAAGAGACTTCCACGATTAACGAACCCTGGGGCGCGTTTACGTGTCGGTCATCAACACTCGCAGTTTAGGCCGATTCTAACCCATTTCGTGGACTATTACTCAGCGTTTTGGGATCCCGAAGTGATTTCCATGCTTGTTGAACCCCATTGTGCGCTTACGTGTCGGTCATCAACAGTGACAGTTTTGGCCGATTCTGGCACGTTTTGTGGACTATTACCTACTCTTATGGGGTCCGGAAGTGACTTTCACGATTAACGAACCCTGGGGTGCGTTTACGTGTCGGTCATCAACACTCGTAGTTTTGGCCAATTCTAACCCGTTTCGTGGACTATTACTCACTGTTTTGGGGTCTTGGAGTGATTTCCACGATTAGCGAACCCTAGGATGCATTTACGTGTCGGTCATCAACACTCGCAGTTTTTGTCGGTTCTAACCCGTTTCGTCGACTATTACTCACCGTTTTGGGGTCCCAAAGTGATTTCCATGCTTGTTGAACCCCAAAGTGCGCTTACGTATTAGTCATCAACACTGATAGTTTTGGCCGATTCTGGGCCGTTTCGTGGACTATTACTCACTATTTGGGGGTCCCGAAGTGAATTCCATGATTAACGAACCCTGGGGTGCATTTACGTGTCGGTCATCAACACTCGTAGTTTAGGCCGATTCTGACCCGTTTCGTGGACTATTACTCACCGTTTCGGGATCCCGAAGTGATTTCCATGCTTGTTGAACCCCAAGGTGCGCTTACATGTCGGTCATCAACACTGACAGTTTTGGCTGATTCTGGCACATTTCATGGACCATTACTCACTCGTTTGGGGTCCCGGAGTGACTTCCACGATTAACGAACCCTAGGGTGCGTTTACGTGTCGGTCATCAACACTCACAGTTTTGGCCGATTCTGACCCGTTTCAAGGACTATTACTCACCGTTTTGGGGTCCCAAAGTGATTTCCATGTTTGTTGAACCCCAAGGTGTGCTTACGTGTCGGTCATCAACACTGACAGTTTTGGCCGATTCTGGCCCGTTTCGTGGACTATTACTCACTCTTTTGGGGGCCCGGAGTGACTGCCACGATTAACAAACCTTGGGGTGCGTTTACGTGTCGGTCATCAACACTTCGCAGCTTTTAAATCGATTCTAACCCGCTTTAGCTGACTATTACTCACCGTTTTGGCGTCCCGGAGTGATTTCCATGCTTGTTGAATCCCAAGGTGCGCTTACGTGTCGGTCATCAACAATCACAATTTTGGCCAATTCTGGCCCGTTTCATGGACTATTACTCACTATTTGGGGTCCCAAAGAGACTTCCATGATTAACGAACCCTGGGGTGCGTTTACGTGTCGGTCATCAAGACTCGCAGTTTAGGCCGATTCTGACCCGTTTCGTGGACTATTACTCACCGTTTTGGGATCCCGAATTGATTTCCATGCTTGTTGAACCCCAAGGTGCGCTTACGTGTCGGTCATCAACACTGACAGTTTTGGCCGATTATGGCACGTTTCGTGGACCATTACTCACTCGTTTGGGGTCCCAGAGTGACTTCCACGATTAACGAACCCTGGGGTGCGTTTACGTGTCGGTCATCAACACTCATAGTTTTGGCCGATTCTGACCCGTTTCATGGACTATTACTCACCGTTTTGGGGTCCCAAAGTGATTTCCATGTTTGTTGAACCTCAAGGTGCGCTTACGTGTTGGTCATTGTCGGTGTCAAAACCGGCGGATCTCGGGTAGGGGGTCCCGAACTGTGCGTCTAGGCGGATGGTAACAAGAGACGAGGGACACAATGTTTTTACCCAGGTTCAGGCCCTCTCATTGGAGGTAAAACCCTACGTCCTGCTTGATTAATATTGATGATATGGGTAGTACAAGAGTAGATCTACCACGAGATCAAGGAGGCTAAACCCTAGAAGCTAGCCTATGGTATGATTGTTGAGATGTACGTCGTCCTACGGACTAAGGCCCTCCGGTTTATATAGACACCGGAGAGGCTAGGGTTACACAGAGTTGGTTACAATGGTAGGAGATCTACATATCCGTATCGCCAAGCTTGCCTTCCACGCCAAGGAAAGTACCTTCCTGACACGAGCCGAGTCTTCAATCTTCTATCTTCGTAGTCCGGGAGTCCGCGGATATTGATAGTCCGGCTGTCCGGACACCCCTAGTCCAGACTCCTCAAGAGCTCCTGAACCAGGTCTTCAATGACGATAAGTCCGGCATGCATAATGTTCGGCATTGCAAGGCGGGTTCCTCCTTGAATAATCCAAAGAAGATAATGAACACCGGGATAGTGTCCGCTCGCAAAATAATTTCCACATTCCAAACGTAGAGAATAAAACATATACACCGATCCAATCTGCTTTGACGTATTATGCGGCGTGACATCACACCGCACCAAGCCTTTGTTTAAATTATCGTACCACTTCAAAGACGTTTAGCGAGGCGGTTTCTTTGGCACGCCCTATCGAGCGTAGATCGTGTTCCCTTATTCCGGGATTCTCATCAATACGCGTGGGTAACCCAACCGCGCCATTGATGGTGGCGCTTGGGAGATAAGCGAGTTTTACCAGGACGGTGAGGGACGCATAGTTTTGTCCGCCTATATATAAGGGATAAGGATTTACCTTCTCACCTACGCCTTCTTCCTCCTTTGCTTATCCATCCCGCGAACTCAAGCTCCAACGCCCCAGCTCACAAGATTCACCTCAACCCCTCTTGAATATGTCCAGAGGGGAGGCAATGGATGGCCTCCACCGCTAAGGAGGAGGACATCACCAAGCTGCTGTGACGCCGATACCTTTCCAATGAAATCGCAGATCGGCTGCCCGACGCTGGGCAGCTCATCCCCACCCTGGGGCCTCATGAGAGGGCGTCTTCCTTCCCCACTTCCTCCGCTGATTGGGCTTTCCGCTCCATCCATTCGTCCGGGGCTCATGTTTTACTACGGCCTGGATTTCCACGATCAAGGCGTCGAACTTCGTCCTCAACATCTCGGCGTTTATCGTGGTAAGCGAGGCCTTTCTCTCAGATCCGCCCCACTTCGCCTGTGGCTCAAGACCTTCAACGCTGTCAAGATTGTGAAGGGACGCAAGTGGAATGCGGAGGCGCCATGTTGGGCAAGCTGCCCAACGTCCCTTGGATGGAAGGGACCTTCGTGGACTCCATCAAGGGGTGGCAGTCGGGGTGGTTCTACATCACCGAGCCGCGCGAGCCTACATGGGCGGCGGCCCCGGATTTAGATCTGGAATCCCCACGCAGCTCACTTCACAAAGCGAAGGGCTTGCGGTGGGGTGATCCGTGGAGGTGACGGGACTTGAGCCTGCATCAAGAAGCTGGTGAGCAATAGGCTCCGGCTCGTCGACGTGGTCCAGTCATGCTCCTCCGCGGATTCTCCCATGCCAAGAACGGGCATTTAATATGTGGAGTTTAATCCGGAACAGCACCAGATGTTAAGCGCGCTCTTCGACACAACGTACGAAGGCACCTGGAGGGTGTTGTTCAAGGGCGCCTAAGCCCCCGCATCCGCAACCGAAGACCGCGATTCAGCTTGCGATCTCCGGCCGACGAGGTAAGTGATTCACCCCATTACGGGACACTTATAGTAGCTAGATTGACTCTAGCGAGGTTTTAATCTACCTCTTCCTTTGACAGATCGGATGGAAAAGGCCCACTGCTCATCAGCCCGGCTCCCATGCCAAGAACCAAAGGATGCCCGCTTAGCAAGGCTGCTGGTTCCGCACCGTCACGTGGTGCCGGAGAAGAAGGCCAAGAAGGTGGCCGCGGGGACTCGCAAGAGTGCCCGCAATCAGGCGTCTGACGATGACGATGAGGACTCCTCCCCTGAAGACGAGGAGGAGGAGGAGGAGTAATCTCTCCCGGAGGAGGGAGAGAGGAAGAGGAAGGCCTCCCCAACCGGGGCGGCCGAAGGGTCCAAGAGGGGAGAACTATCCTCGGACAGTTTTGCCAACATCAACGTTGGCGGGACGAGTGGCCTCAAGGGCCCGGCGTCCGGCAGGATCGTAAGTATCCGGATCATCCATATGCCGTATATTGTATGTCACGTAGTGTCCTTCTAATGCCGCATTGTTCCTTTAGTCCGTGATCGACGACTTTCCCGACTCGATGAGCGGGTCGTTGGCGCCGTCGGATGTAAATTCCATCCCGACCGCCTCTACCTCAAGGCCGAGGACGACGAGGCGGAATCCCTGAGGGGACGCGCCAGAGGAGGTTCCGAGGCGCCGTCGGCAGCCTCGGACTTTGTGCGGACTCTACTCCGAACCCAGAGGCGGTTCCAGAGTCCGGCAAGCAGCCCTCGAAAGAGGGCAGACCGTGACACCGGCGGCCTCTGCCCAACCGAGGCACCGGATAACGGCTGGGGCGCAAAGCGCCTCCATCGAGGAAGAACACCGCACTCTCATGAGTGCGGTGATTGAGAAGGTCCAGCTTCGCGAAGGCGGGCTGACGAAGCTCTGCAACAACCTTCTAACAGGCTTTGAGGTAGGAAGGTTAAAATTAAGTAATATAATACCGCATAGACGGTAGCCTCGATGCTTAGTCCGGTGTTCGAAGAAAAGCGGACTAAGGATCTAACAAGATATACGCCGGGTTGTTAAAAATATGTCGATATGGGTTTGCGGGCTGCGCTGTTGACCTCGGCGCGTTAACGGCGGAGGTCAAGGCGCCAAGAAAGATCTTGAGCGGTCGGAGCAAGAGCTCGGCCATGCCAAAAGGCAGCTCAAGGAAAAAGAAGGTGAATAACACCACTTTAAATAGGTACCTTACAGAAAGGGTTTTGGTTGCAAACAAGATTAACAAGGATAATATATGTAATGCAGGGGCCACTAACGAGGTGGCAGCCCTGAAGGATGCCGTGTCCGTGGCCGAACGCAATGCGGCCACAGAACGGACTGAGCGAGAAAAGCAAGCGGCGCTGGTGGCGGAAGTCCGCAAGAGCTCCGTGCTCTCATGAAAAACATGAGAGTTTGGGCGTGACTCAAGACTTCGAGAGTCCGAGCTTGCCTCGGCTCTCGATAGGGCCGAGTCCGCCAAGGCCGAGGCCCAAGGCCCATATGGAAATAGAGGACATGAAGAAGATAGCGGCGGGTAAGGCGTTTTTCATGCGAGCAAGCATGTTAATGTAAATTACGGATACTTATCCGAATTGAGCTCTCGGGGGCATTTGCGGATCTGCCGCCAGTAGTCGCCCGATGCCGCTTGCACTCGATCGTGGTGAGGAGGGAGCTCAACGGAGAAGGTCTTCGGTCTCGATCTGAGGTCGGCCATCCGGTGCCCCAAGTGACCAGTGAAGCGGCTGGTCGAACTCCTAAGGTGGCCGAGGAGGCCATGAAGGGCCTCATCCGGCGTGGGTTGGGCAGGCCATGCCTCAGCAGCTACTTTGGCCTAGAGCGCGGCTAGTGGATGCATGCCCCAGGCTGGATGTGATCAGCGATCCGCTTTGCATTGAAGGCGCTTCGTTGGGCCCTTGCCCGCATAAAGGTGCAATGGGGCAAGCTGGATGCGGAGATGCTTCTCACGGATCCGCCGCCGCCGGCAAGGAGCACCGTGACGCCGGAGCGATATTATAAAGTTGTCCTGAAGGGAGCCCGCGATATTGCGGATGAGTGCCCCTTAATGTAATCCTTGAGTGAACTTCGCTGTGTGTGTTTATCCTGTGCGCTGGAAACTTCGTTTGTATGCGCCATGAGCAACGCTTTGTTGAATTTAAAATATTACCTTCATGCGGCCGTTTGTTAAATCTGAGAGATGGCAAGTCGTTGGCTTCAGCCCCCAAGCCACGAGTGCCGGGGTGTTCGGTGATAAACTTGAGCACTCTTGTTCCCATCTTTGGGTCCATCTAGGGAGGCGCTCAACACGACGAACAAGGTGACCGGACTTATAATGCTTGAACACTCTCACTTAGCCATAGAATTCTATAATTTTAAATTTGGTGAAGCCCTGGTATTCGAAGATCGAATCCAGGAGCTATCCACGCCGTCGGACATCATCCGAACTTCGCTCGGCGGCATGAGTCTTTAGGGACCAAAAGACCTCTCGAACAGCGACCAGCCTCTCGCCTTATCATGCCGGTCGGTTTTAGCTTTCTCACTCGAGGCGTTAACCTGCTCAACCGGGCGCAATCGCGAGTGGTTCTCCCAAGCTACCTTAGCCGACAGAACGGAACGTAAGGTACCAAAACATGGGAGCCGGGCAAACCCAACTATTGACCCAAGACATGATTCGGAGCTGATTCATATAATGCTATAAGTTCGGGGTGCCGCACATATGAAAGTGTTCGGACTTAATCACACCATAATTTGGGGAACAGAAGCCCCTGGTGTATTCGGCCGTACCAAAGTATACGGGTGCAAGATGTCATATAATGAACATTTATAAAAGATAACGCAATTGCAATGAAAAGGTAATGAACTTGCAAAAAGGAAGTGCTGCGTTATTTATGAAAGGAGGTCTGCTAATAAAGCGGACTGATACAAATAGTGCGGTAAGCAAGGGATTTGGACTAATTTGACATGTCCCCCTCCAGGGATAAGCTGCAGACTTGGTGTATGTAATCGAATTTAGTGCTCGTAATGGAGACCACCTGAGTGTTCGTCGCAGCCTTCTTTGATCCCTGACTATTGCCTCGTGAGTTCGGCAAGTTTGCCGTCGGACAGGGCTTCTGTTTAGTGGAGTCCTGTATATAAAAAAGAAAAGATAAGAAATAAAACCAAGGGGGGCGCTAGCACGAGCCCCTGGTGTGGTCGAGCCGCACTCCTTAATCCTTGTGGTTTAAGCCCCTCCCCTGCGCCCATGGTATCTCCAAAGCGTAATGATGTACGCGGGGTGTTATTCTTGTGATCATGCGCGGGCGAGGGTAGGGGCCGCATTGCTACGCGTGCTCTGATAGCGCCAGGTGGTCTTGGTTAGTGTTGCTCCGGGCGCGCTTTGATGCATCCGGCTTTTTAATTGCCGGACTAGAGAATTGCCGTAGAAGGCTGCTCTGATTTCCGCCGCGAGAGCATTGTATGTTCCTCCGTTCGGAGGAGCGTTCCGTATTCCCATTGACCGTAATGACTACGCGAGTGCCTGGCATCTTGAGCTTTAGGTATGCATAATGCGGCACCGCGTTGAACTTTGCAAACGTGGTTCGTCCGAGCAGGGCATGATAGCCGCTACGGAACGGGACTATATCGAAGATTAACTCTTCACTTCGGAAATTATCAGGGGATCCGAAGACCACTTCCAGTGTGACGGAGCCTGTATAGTTGTCTTCCACTCCTGGGATGACACCTTTAAAGGTTGTCTTGGTAGGTTTGATCCTGGATGGGTCTATGCCCATTTTATGACCGTGTCTGGTAAGCAGGTTCGAGGCTCTTTGCCGCCGTCCATCGGGACTCTTGTGAGGTGAAATCCATCGACGATTGGGTCTAGGACCAATGCGGCGAATCCGCCATGGCGTATGCTGGTCGGATGGTCTCGTCGATCAAAAGTGATCGGACAGGAGGACCATGGATTGAACTTCGGGGCGACTGGCTCCATCGCATAGACGTCCCGTAGTGCGCGCTTCCTCTCCCTCTTGGGTATATGGGTCGCGTAAATCATATTCACCGTCCGCACTTGTGGGGGGAAACCCTTCTATCCTCTGTTGTTCGGTGGCCGGGTCTCTTCCTCGTCGTCGCTATTTAGCCCCTTGTCATTGTGTTCGGCAATTAACTTGCCATCCTGCTTGAACACCCAACAATCTCTATTGGTGTGATTAGCTGGCTTTTCAGGGGTGCCATGTATCTGGCATGAGCGGTCGAGTATTCTGTCCAGATTGGACGGGCCCGGAGTTGTTCTTTTAAATGGCTTTTTCCGTTGACCGGGTTTGGAGCCTCGGAATCCGGCATTGACTGCCGTATCCTCTTTGTCGTCGCCGTTAACACGGCGTTTGTTTTTGATTCGACGTGACCTGCCGTGATTGTCCTTAGTGTCCGGACTGCCAGAATTTTTGCGGAGATTGTTGCTGCGGGCTAGCCAGCTATCCTCTCCCACGCAGAAGCGGGTCATTAACGATGTGAGGGCTGCCATGGATTTCGGCTTCTCCTGCCCCAGGTGCCGAGCTAGCCATTCGTCCCGGATGTTATGTTTGAAGGCTGCGAGGGCCTCCGCATCCGGACAGTCGACGATTTGATTTTTCTTCGTCAAGAACCGTGTCCAGAATTGTCTGGTGGATTCGTCTGGCTGCTGAATAATGTGGCTTAGGTCATCGGCGTCTGGTGGTCGCACGTATGTACCTTGAAAGTTATCAAGGAACGCGGCCTCCAGGTCTTCCCAACACCCAATCGACTCTGCGGGTAGGCTGTTAAGCCAATGCCGAGCTGGTCCTTTAAGCTTGAGTTGGAGATATTTGATGGCGTGGAGATCGTCGCCGTGGGCCATATGAATGTGGAGAAGATAATCTTCGATCCACACCGCGGGGTCTGTTGTGCCATCGTAAGATTCGATATTCACGGGTTTGAACCCTTCGGGGATCTGATGATCCATTACTTCATCAGTGAAGCATAACGGGTGTGCGGCGCCCCTGTATTGAGCAATATCGCGACGCAGCTCGAGGGAGCGCTGTCCGCTATGTTCGGCCCGGCGGCGTTATGTCCGTGGCGGACGGTATTCGTCGTGGGTCGTAGGGCGCCCACGTGATCCATAGATGGATCTGGATTGTCTTGCTTTGTCCTCCAAGATGTCTCGCAAGTCCGGCGTGTTCCCTTTTGGCTTTGTACTCTTGGATCGATGTCGGGGTACGGTCTTGGCTGGGGGTCTGAATGCCTCTCTGTCGCGACCACGGGGTGGTCGGTCAGGCATGTCGTGCGCTGGTGATAAAGGTATGTATGCTTCCTCCTCTAATCGGGGGAGCAGCTTGCGTCTTGGGTAACTTTTGGAGGGGAGTTCGAGTTTATACTCTTCGGCCGCGAGGACCTCGGTCCATCGATCGGCTAGCAGATCTTGATCAGCTTGAAGCTGTTGCTGCTTTTTCTTTAGGCTATTTGCCGTGGCGATGAGCCTGCGCCTGAAGCGCTCTTGTTCGACGGGATCCTCGGGTATGACGAATTCATCATCGTTGAGGCTCGCTTCGTCTTCGGAGGGAGGCATATAGTTATCATCCTCAACCCTTCGCTGCACGCCTGTCATCAGGGCTTGCTTCTATGTCCTCCTGTGCTGAGTCTTGCAGGAGGGGATTGTCTTCGGCACTCTCCGGAGTGTTATTATCTCCTGCGCCGGAATCTCCATTCTTGTTGCAGCGGGATTTAGAGCGCCGCCGCTGACGTCGGTGTTTCGGCTGCTTCTTTAGAGAATCTTCCTCCGCTGCTTTTTCGCCATCCCCTTCTTTTGGGGTATCCACCATGTAGACGTCATATGATGAGGTGGCCTTCCAGTGCCCTGTGGGCGCTGGGTCCTGATCGTCTCCGGCATCATCGTCCATAGCGTCGATGTCATCGGAGTCGTAGTCTAGCATGTCGGTTAGATCCTCGACAGTGGCTACAAAGTGGGAGGTGGGTGGGCTTTTAATTTCTTCGTCGTACGAACTCCAACCGTCCTGGTCATAGTTCGGCCAGGATTCTCCTGATAGCGAGAGATGCTTTAGAGAATTTAGGATATCGCCAAAAGGCGAGTGCTGAAAGATGTCCGCGGTGGTGAATTCCATAACCGGCGCCTAATCCGGTTTAATTGGCAGGGCGCGGGAGCCTCGGAGTCCGGCGAGGAATCCAGCGTCTCGGGATCACGAGTTTCGCAGGGGACGAGATTGGTATTCGGCTCCATCGCCGTAGATGTTGAAGCCCCCAGGGCGGCGTCTATCCACCGGCCCCCGTCATGGGCAATCGGCTCCGGGCTAGTAGCCGGAGCGGGTTCGAATCGACCTCGAAGCACCGTCCGTGCAGAGCTAGATCATGCCCGTCGTCCGCGGTCTGGCGGCGCTTGGCTGTGGCTCGAGTCCGTCGAAGATCAAATCTCCGCGGTCATCGGCCGTGAAGTTCAAGCTTCCAAATCTGACCTGACGGCCAGGGGCGTAGCTTTCGATCTGCTCCAGATGGCCAAGAGAATTGCCCGATGCAAAGCCGCCCGAATCACGAAGATCTGTCCGGAAGAAAAGTCTCACCCCGACAGCGTTGATGGTTGAAGATGCCATCGAGCCTATCGGTGGCGACACGGAGGAACTCTCAATGAAAGCACCAATGTCGGTGTCAAAACCGGCGGATCTCGGGTAGGGGTCCCGAACTGTGCGTCTAGGCGGATGGTAACAAGAGACGAGGACACAATGTTTTTACCTGTGTTCAGGCCCTCTCGATGGAGGTAAAACCCTACGTCCTGCTTGATTAATATTGATGATATGGGTAGTACAAGAGTAGATCTACCACGAGATCAAGGAGGCTAAACCCTAGAAGCTAGCCTATTGTATGATTGCTGAGATGTATGTCGTCCTACGGACTAAGGCCCTCCGGTTTATATAGACACCGGAGAGGCTAGGGTTACACAGAGTCTGTTACAATGGTAGGAGATCTACATATCCGTATCGCCAAGCTTGCCTTCCACGCCAAGGAAAGTACCTTCCGGACATGAGCCGGAGTCTTCAATCTTCTATCTTCGTAGTCTGGGAGTCCGACGGATATTGATAGTCCGCTATCCGGACACCCCTAGTCCAGACTCCTCGGTCATCAACATCAAAACCGTGGCGATTCGGCCCGTTTTGTGGACTATTACTCACTCTTATGGGGTCCCGAAGTGACTACCACGATTAAGGAACCCTGGGGTGCATTTACGTGTCGGTCATCAACACTCGCAGTTTTGGCCGATTCTAACCCGTTTTGTGGACTATTACTCATTGTTTTGGGGTCCTGGAGTGATTTCCACGATTAACGAACCCTAGGATGCGTTTAAGTGTTGGTCCTCAACACTCGCAGTTTTGGTCGATTCAAACCCGTTTCGTGGACTATTACTCACCGTTTTGGGGTCCCAAAGTGATTTCCATGCTTGTTGAACCTCAAAGTGCGCTTACGTATCAGTCATCAACACTGACAGTTTTGGCCGACTCTGGGCCGTTTCGTGGACTATTACTCACTATTTGGTGGTCCCGAAGTGACTTCATTGATTAACGAACCCTGGGGTGCGTTTAGGTGTCGGTCATCAACACTCGCAGTTTAGGCCGATTCTGACCCGTTTCGTGGACTGTTACTCACCGTTTTGGGATCCTGAAGTGATTTCCATGCTTGTTGAACCCCAAGGTGCGCTTACATGTCGGTCATCAACACTGACAGTTTTTGCCGATTCTGGCACGTTTCGTGGACCATTACTCACTCGTTTGGGGTCCCGGAGTGACTTGCACGATTAACGAACCCTGGGGTGCGTTTACGTGTCGGTCATCAACTCTCACAGTTTTGGCCGATTCTGACCCGTTTCATGGACTATTACTCACCGTTTTGGGGTCCCAAAGTGATTTCCATGTTTGTTGAACCCCAAGGTGCGCTTACGTGCCGGTCATCAACAATGAAAACTTTGGCCGATTCTGGCCCGTTTTGTGGACTATTACTCACTCTTGTGGGGTCCCGAAGTGACTTCCACGATTAACAAACCCTGCGGTGCGTTTACGTGCCGGTCATCAACACTCGCAGTTTTGGCTGATTCTAACCCGTTTCGTGGACTATTACTCACTGTTTTGGGGACCCGGAGTGATGTCCACGATTAACGAACCCTAGGATGCGTTTACGTGTCGGTCATCAACACTCGCAGTTTTGGTCGATTCTAACCCGTTTCGTGGACTATTACTCACCGTTTTGGGGTCCCAAAGTGATTTCCATGCTTGTTGAACCCCAAAGTGCGCTTACATATCGGTCATCAACATTGGCAGTTTTGGCCGATTCTGGGCTGTTTCGTGGACTATTACTCACTAGTTGGGGGTCCCGAAGTGACTGCCATGATTAACGAATCCTGGGGTGCGTTTACGTGTCGGTCATCAACACTCGCAGTTTTGGCCGATTCTGGCCCGTTTCGTGTACTATTACTCACCGTTTTGGGGTCCCGAAGTGATTTCCAAGCTTGTTGAACCCCAAGGTGCGCTTACGTGTCGGTCATCAACACTGACAGTTTTGGCCGATTCTGGCACGTTTCGTGGACCATTACTCACTCGTTTGGGGTCCCGGAGTGACTTCCACGATTAACGAACCCTGGGGTGCGTTTACGTGTCGGTCATCAACACTCACAGTTTTGGCCGATTCTGGCCCGTTTCGTGGACTATTACTCACCGTTTTGTGGTCCCAAAGTGATTTCCATGTTTGTTGAACCCCAAGGTGCGCTTACGTGTCGGTCATCAACACTGACAATTTTGGCCGATTCTGGCCTGTTTTGTGGACTATTACTCACTCTTATGGGGTCCGGAAGTGACTTCCACGATTAGCGAACCTTGGGGTGCGTTTACGTGTCGGTCATCAACACTCGCAGTTTTGGCTGATTCTAACCCGTTTCGTCGACTATTACTCACTGTTTTGTGGTCCCGGAGTGATTTCCACGATTAACGAATCCTGGGGTGCGTTTACGTGTCGGTCATCAACTCTCGCTGTTTTTGTCGATTCTGACCCGTTTCGTGGACTATTACTGACAGTTTTGGGGTCCCCAAGTGATTTCCATGCTTGTTGAACCCAAGGTGCGCTTACGTGTCTGTCATCAACACTGACAGTTATGGCCGATTCTGGCCCGTTTCGTGGACTATTACTCACTCTTTTGGGGGCCCAGAGTGACTGCCACGATTAACAAACCATGGGGTGCGTTTACGTGTCGGTCATCAACATTTGCAGTTTTGGTCGATTCTAACCCGTTTCGTTGACTATTACTCACCATTTTGGGGTCCTGGAGTGATTTCCATGCTTGTTGAATCCCAAGGTGCGCTTACGTGTCGGTCATCAACAATCACAATTTTGGCCAATTCTGGCCCGTTTCGTGGACTATTACTCACTATTTGGGGGTCCCAAAGAGACTTCCACGATTAGCGAACCCTGGGGTGCGTTTACGTGTCGGTCATCAACACTGACAGTTTTGGCCGATTCTGGCCCGTTTCGTGGACTATTACTCACTCTTTTGGGGGCCCGGAGTGACTGCCACGATTAACGAACCCTGGGGTGCGTTTACGTGTCGGTCATCAACACTCGCAGTTTTGGTCGATTCTAACCCATTTCGTTGACTATTACTCACCGTTTTGGGGTCCCGGAGTGATTTCCATGCTTGTTGAATCCCAAGGTGCGCTTACGTGTCGGTCATCAACAATCACAATTTTGGCCAACTCTGGCCCGTTTCATGGACTATTACTCACTATTTGGGGGTCCCGAAGAGACTTCCACGATTAACGAACCCTGGGGTGCGTTTACGTGTCGGTCATCAACACTCGCAGTTTAGGCCGATTCTGACCCGTTTCGTGGACTATTACTCACCGTTTTGGGATCCCGAAGTGATTTCCATGCTTGTTGAACCCCAAGGTGCGCTTACGTGTCGGTCATCAACACTGACAGTTTTCGCCGATTCTGGCACGTTTTGTGGACTATTACTCACTCTTATGGGGTCCGGAAGTGACTTTCACGATTAACGAACCCTGGGGTGCGTTTACGTGTCGGTCATCAACACGCGCAGTTTTGGCCGATTCTAACCCGTTTCGTGGACTATTATTACTCACTGTTTTGGGGTCTCGGAGTGATTTCCACGATTAGCGAACCCTAGGATGCATTTACGTGTCGGTCATCAACACTCGCAGTTTTTGTCGGTTCTAACCCGTTTCGTGGACTATTACTCACCGTTTTGGGGTCCCAAAGTGATTTCCATGCTTGTTGAACCCCAAAGTGCGCTTACGTATCAGTCATCAACACTGATAGTTTTGGCCGATTCTGTGCCGTTTCGTGGACTATTACTCACTATTTGGGGATCCCCAAGTGACTTCCATGATTAACGAACCCTGGGGTGCGTTTACGTGTCGGTCATCAACACTCGCAGTTTAGGCCGATTCTGACCCGTTTCGTGGACTATTACTCACCGTTTCGGGATCACGAAGTGATTTCCATGCTTGTTGAACCCCAAGGTGCGCTTACGTGTCGGTCATCAACACTGACAGTTTTGGCTGATTCTGGCACATTTCGTGGACCATTACTCACTCGTTTGGGGTCCCGGAGTGACTTCCACGATTAATGAACCCTGGGTGCGTTTACGTGTCGGTCATCAACACTCACAGTTTTGGCCGATTCTGACCCGTTTCATGGACTATTACTCACCGTTTTGGGGTCCCAAAGGGATTTCCATATTTGTTCAACCCCAAGGTGTGCTTACGTGTCGGTCATCAACACTGACAGTTTTGTCGATTCTGGCCCGTTTCGTGGACTATTACTCACTCTTTTGGGGGCCCGGAGTGACTGCCACGATTAACAAACCATGGGGTGCGTTTACGTGTCGGTCATCAACACTCGCAGTTTTGGTCGATTCTAACCCGTTTCGTTGACTATTACTCACCGTTTTGGGGTCCCGGAGTGATTTCCATGCTTGTTGAATCCCAAGGTGCGCTTACGTGTCGGTCATCAACACTCGCAGTTTTGGCCAATTCTAACCCATTTCGTTGACTATTACTCACCGTTTTGGGGTCCCGGAGTGATTTCCATGCTTGTTGAATCCCAAGGTGCGCTTACGTGTCGGTCATCAACAATCACAATTTTGGCCAACTCTGGCCCGTTTCATGCACTATTACTCACTATTTGGGGGTCCCGAAGAGACTTCCACGATTAACAAACCCTGGGGTGCGTTTACGTGTCGGTCATCAACACTTGCAGTTTAGGCCGATTCTAACCCGTTTCGTGGACTATTACTCAGCGTTTTGGGATCCCGAAGTGATTTCCATGCTTGTTGAACCCCAAGGTGCGCTTACGTGTCGGTCATCAACACTGACAGTTTTGGCCGATTCTGGCACGTTTTGTGGACTATTACTCACTCTTATGGGGTCCGGAAGTGACTTTCACGATTAACGAACCCTGGGGTGCGTTTACGTGTCGGTCATCAATCTGCAGCTTTTGGCCGATTCTAACCCGCTTCGTGGACTATTACTCACCGCTTTGGGGTCCCGAGTGATTTCCACAATTAGCGAACCCTAGGATGCATTTACGTGTCGGTCATCAACACTCGCAGTTTTGGTCGGTTCTAACCCGTTTCGTGGACTATTACTCACCGTTTTGGGGTCCCAAAGTGATTTCCATGCTTGTTGAACCCCAAAGTGCGCTTACGTATCGGTCATCAACACTGATAGTTTTGGCCGATTCTGTGCCGTTTCGTGGACTATTACTCACTATTTGGGGGTCCCGAAGTGACTTCCATGATTAACGAACCCTCGGGTGCGTTTACGTGTCGGTCATCAACACTCGCAGTTTAGGCCGATTCTGACCCGTTTCGTGGACTATTACTCACCGTTTTGGGATCCCGAAGTGATTTCCATGCTTGTTGAACCCCAAGGTGCGCTTACGTGTCGGTCATCAACACTGACAGTTTTGGCCGATTCTGGCACGTTTCGTGGACCATTACTCACTCGTTTGGGGTCCCGGAGTGACTTCCACGATTAACGAACCCTGGGTGCGTTTACGTGTCGGTCATCAACACTCACAGTTTTGGCCGATTCTGACCCGTTTCATGGACTATTACTCACCGTTTTGGGGTCCCAAAGTGATTTCCATGTTTGTTGAACCCCAAGGTGTGCTTACGTGTCGGTCATCAACACTGACAGTTTTGGCCGATTCTGGCCCGTTTCGTGGACTATTACTCACTCTTTTGGGGGCCGAGTGAGAGCCACGATTAACAAACCATGGGGGGGCGTTTACGTGTCGGTCATCAACACTCGCAGTTTTGGTCGATTCTAACCCGTTTCGTTGACTATTACTCACCGTTTTGGGGTCCCGGAGTGATTTCCATGCTTGTTGAATCCCAAGGTGCGCTTACGTGTCGGTCATCAACAATCACAATTTTGGCCAATTCTGGCCCGTTTCATGGACTATTACTCACTATTTGGGGGTCCCAAAGAGACTTCCATGATTAACGAACCCTGGGGTGCGTTTACGTGTCGGTCATCAACACTCGCAGTTTAGGCCGATTCTGACCCGTTTCGTGGACTATTACTCACCGTTTTGGGATCCCGAAGTGATTTCCATGCTTGTTGAACCCCAAGGTGCGCTTACGTGTCGATCATCAACACTGACAGTTTTGGCCGATTCTGGCACGTTTTGTGGACTATTACTCACTCTTATGGGTTTCAGAAGTGACTTTCACGATTAACGAACCCTGGGGTGCGTTTACGTGTCGGTCATCAACACTCGCAGTTTTGGCCGATTCTAACCCGTTTCGTGGACTATTACTCACTGTTTTGGGGTCCCGGAGTGATTTCCACGATTAGCGAACCCTAGGATGCATTTACGTGTCGGTCATCAACACTCGCAGTTTTGGTCGGTTCTAACCCGTTTCGTGGACTATTACTCACCGTTTTGGGGTCCCAAAGTGATTTCCATGCTTGTTGAACCCCAAAGTGCGCTTACGTATCGGTCATCAACACTGACAGTTTTGGCCGATTCTGGGCCGTTTCATGGACTATTACTCACTATTTGGGGGTCCCGAAGTGACTTCCATGATTAACGAACCCTGGGGTGCGTTTACGTGTCGGTCATCAACACTCGCAGTTTAGGCCGATTCTGACCCGTTTCGTGGACTATTACTCACCGTTTTGGGATCCCGAAGTGATTTCCATGCTTGTTGAACCCCAAGGTGCGCTTACGTGTCGGTCATCAACACTGACAGTTTTGGCCGATTCTGGCACGTTTCGTGGACCATTACTCACTCGTTTGGGGTCCCGGAGTGACTTCCACGATTAACGAACCCTGGGTGCGTTTACGTGTCGGTCATCAACACTCACAGTTTTGGCCGATTCTGACCCGTTTCATGGACTATTACTCACCGTTTTGGGGTCCCAAAGTGATTTCCATGTTTGTTGAACCCCAAGGTGTGCTTACGTGTTGGTCATCAACACTGACAGTTTTGGCCGATTCTCGCCCGCTTGTGGACTATTACTCACTCTTTTGGGGTCCCGGTGATCGCCACGATTAACAAACCATGGGGTGCGCTTACGTGTCGGTCATCAACACTCGCAGCTTTTGGTCGATTCTAACCCGCTTCGTGACTATTACTCACCGCTTTGGGGTCCCGAGTGATTTCCATGCTTGTTGAATCCCAAGGTGCGCTTTACGTGCCGGTCATCAACAATCACAATTTTGGCCAATTCTGGCCCGTTTCATGGACTATTACTCACTATTTGGGGGTCCCAAAGAGACTTCCATGATTAACGAACCCTGGGGTGCGTTTACGTGTCGGTCATCAACACTCGCAGTTTAGGCCGATTCTAACCCGTTTCGTGGACTATTACTCACCGTTTTGGGATCCCGAAGTGATTTCCATGCTTGTTGAACCCCAAGGTGCGCTTACGTGTCGGTCATCAACATCGACAGCTTTTGGCCGATTCTGCCCGCTTTGTGGACTATTACTCACTCTTATGGGGTCCGGAAGTGACTTTCACGATTAACGAACCCTGGGGTGCGTTTACGTGTCGGTCATCAACACTCGCAGTTTTGGCCGATTCTAACCCGTTTCGTGGACTATTACTCACTGTTTTGGGGTCCCGGAGTGATTTCCACGATTAACGAACCCTAGGATGCATTTACGTGTCGGTCATCAACACTCGCAGTTTTGGTCGGTTCTAACCCGTTTCGTGGACTATTACTCACCGTTTTGGGGTCCCAAAGTGATTTCCATGCTTGTTGAACCCCAAAGTGCGCTTACGTATCGGTCATCAACAATGACAGCTTTGGCCGATTCTGGGCCGTTTCGTGGACTATTACTCACTATTTGGGGTCCCAAAGTGATTTCCATGATTAACGAACCCTGGGTGCGTTTACGTGTCGGTCATCAACACTCGCAGTTTTAGGCCGATTCTAGATCCGTTTCGTGGACTATTACTCACCGTTTTGGGATCCCGAAGTGATTTCCATGCTTGTTGAACCCCAAGGTGCGCTTACGTGTCGGTCATCAACACTGACAGTTTTGGCCGATTCTGGCACGTTTCGTGGACCATTACTCACTCGTTTGGGGTCCCGGAGTGACTTCCACGATTAACGAACCCTGGGATGCGTTTACGTGTCGGTCATCAACACTCACAGTTTTGGCCGATTCTCACCCGTTTCATGGACTATTACTCACCGTTTTGGGGTCCCAAAGTGATTTCCATGTTTGTTGAACCCCAAGGTGTGCTTACGTGTCGGTCATCAACACTGATAGTTTTGGCCGATTCTGGCCCGTTTTGTGGACTATTACTCACTCTTTTGGGGGCCCGGAGTGACTGCCACGATTAACAAACCATGGGGTGCGTTTACGTGTCGGTCATCAACACTCGCAGTTTTGGTCGATTCTAACCCGTTTCGTTGACTATTACTCACCGTTTTGGGGTCCCGGAGTGATTTCCATGCTTGTTGAATCCCAAGGTGCGCTTACGTGTCGGTCATCAACAACCACAATTTTGGCCAATTCTGGCCCATTTCATGGACTATTACTCACTATTTGGGGGTCCCAAAGAGACTTCCACGATTAACGAACCCCAAGTGCGCTTATGTGTCGGGCCATCAACGCAGAGTTTTGGCCGATTCTGGCGCGTTTGGTGGACAATTACTCACACTTTTGGGGGCCCAGAGTGACTGCCATGATTAAGGAACCCTGGGGAGCGTTTACGTGTCGGTCATCAACACTCGCAGTTTTGGTCGATTCTAACCCGTTTCGTTGACTATTACTCACCATTTTGGGGTCCCGGAGTGATTTCCATGCTTGTTGAATCCCAAGGTGCGCTTACGTGTCGGTCATCAACAATCACAATTTTGGCCAATTCTGGCCCGTTTCATGGACTATTACTCACGATTTGGGGGTCCCGAAGAGACTTCCACGATTAACGAACCCTGGGGTGCGTTTATGTGTCGGTCATCAACTCTCGCAGTTTAGGCCGATTCTAACCCGTTTCGTGGACTATTACTCACCGTTTTGGGATCCCGAAGTGATTTCCATGCTTGTTGAACCCCAAGGTGCGCTTACGTGTCGGTCATCAAGACTGACAGTTTTGGCCGATTCTGGCACGTTTTGTGGACTATTACTCACTCTTATGGGGTCCGGAAGTGACTTTCACGATTAACGAACCCTGGGGTGCGTTTACGTGTCGGTCATCAACACTCGCAGTTTTGGCCGATTCTAACCTGTTTCGTGGACTATTACTCACTGTTTTGGGGTCCCGGAGTGATTTCCACGATTAGCGAACCCTAGGATGCATTTACGTGTCGGTCATCAACACTCGCAGTTTTGGTCGGTTCTAACCCGTTTCGTGGACTATTACTCACCGTTTTGGGGTCCCAAAGTGATTTCCATGCTTGTTGAACCCCAAAGTGCGCTTACGTATCGGTCATCAACACTGATAGTTTTGGCCGATTCTGTGCCGTTTCGTGGACTATTACTCACTATTTGGGGTCCCGGTGATTTCCATGATTAACGAACCTCGGGTGCGCTTACGTGTCGGGCCATCAACACTCGCAGCTTTAGGCCGATTCTCGACCCGCTTCGTGGACTATTACTCACCGCTTTGGGATCCCGGTGATTTCCATGCTTGTTGAACCCTAAGGTGCGCTTACGTGTCGGCCATCAACACCGACAGCTTTTGGCCGATTCTCGCACGCTTCGTGGACCATTACTCACTCGCTTTGGGGTCCCGGAGTGACTTCCACGATTAACGAACCTCGATGCGCTTTACGTGTCGGTCATCAACACTCACAGCTTTTGGCCGATTCTCACCCGCTTTCATGGACTATTACTCACCGCTTTGGGGTCCCAAAGTGATTTCCATGTTTGTTGAACCCCAAGGTGTGCTTACGTGTCGGTCATCAACATTGATAGTTTTGGCCGATTCTCGCCCGCTTTCGTGGACTATTACTCACTCTTTTGGGGTCCCGAGGATCGCCACGATTAGCAAACCATGGGGTGCGTTTACGTGTTGGTCATCAACACTCGCAGTTTTGGTCGATTCTAACCCGTTTCGTTGACTATTACTCACCGTTTTGGGGTCCCGGAGTGATTTCCATGCTTGTTGAATCCCAAGGTGCGCTTACGTGTCGGTCATCAACAACCACAATTTTGGCCAATTCTGGCCCATTTCATGGACTATTACTCACTATTTGGGGGTCCCAAAGAGACTTCCACGATTAACGAACCCTGGGGTGCGTTTATGTGTCGGTCATCGATGCAGAGAGTTTTGGCCGATTCTGGCGCGTTTGGTGGACAATTACTCACACTTTTGGGGGCCCAGAGTGACTGCCACGATTAAGGAACCCTGGGGTGCGTTTACGTGTCGGTCATCAACACTCGCAGTTTTGGTCGATTCTAACCCGTTTCGTTGACTATTACTCACCATTTTGGGGTCCCGGAGTGATTTCCATGCTTGTTGAATCCCAAGGTGCGCTTACGTGTCGGTCATCAACAATCACAAATTTGGCCAATTCTGGCCCGTTTCATGGACTATTACTCACGATTTGGGGGTCCCGAAGAGACTTCCACGATTAACGAACCCTGGGGTGCGTTTATGTGTCGGTCATCAACTCTCGCAGTTTAGGCCGATTCTAACCCGTTTCGTGGACTATTACTCACCGTTTTGGGATCCCGAAGTGATTTCCATGCTTGTTGAACCCTAAGGTGCGCTTACGTGTTTGGCCATCAACATCGACAGCTTTTGGCCGATTCTCGCACGCTTTGTGGACTATTACTCACTCTTATGGGGTCCGAAGTGACTTTCACGATTAACTAACCCTGGTGCGTTTACGTGTCGGTCATCAACACTCGCAGTTTTGGCCGATTCTAACCTGTTTCGTGGACTATTACTCACTGTTTTGGGGTCCCGGAGTGATTTCCACGATTAGCGAACCCTAGGATGCATTTACGTGTCGGTCATCAACACTCGCAGTTTTGGTCGGTTCTAACCCGTTTCGTGGACTATTACTCACCGCTTTGGGGTCCCAAAGTGATTTCCATGCTTGTTGAACCCCAAAGTGCGCTTACGTGTCGGGTCATCAACACCGATAGCTTTTGGCCGATTCGCCCGCTTCATGGACTATTACTCACTATTTGGGGTCCCGGTGATTTCCATGATTAACGAACCTCGTGCGCGCGTGTCGGGCCATCAACACTCGCAGCTTTAGGCCGATTCTGACCCGCTTGCGTGGACTATTACTCACCGCTTTGGGATCCCGGTGATTTCCATGCTTGTTGAACCCCAAGGTGCGCTTACGTGTCGGCCATCAACACCGACAGCTTTTGGCCGATTCTCGCACGCTTTCGTGGACCATTACTCACTCGCTTTGGGGTCCCGGAGTGACTTCCACGATTAACTAACCCCGGATGCGCTTTACGTGTCGGTCATCAACACTCACAGTTTTGGCCGATTCTCACCCGTTTCATGGACTATTACTCACCGTTTTGGGGTCCCAAAGTGATTTCCATGTTTGTTGAACCCCAAGGTGTGCTTACGTGTCGGTCATCAACATTGATAGTTTTGGCCGATTCTGGCCCGTTTCGTGGACTATTACTCACTCTTTTGGGGGCCCGGAGTGACTGCCACGATTAGCAAACCATGGGGTGCGTTTACGTGTTGGTCATCAACACTCGCAGTTTTGGTCGATTCTAACCCGTTTCGTTGACTATTACTCACCGTTTTGGGGTCCCGGAGTGATTTCCATGCTTGTTGAATCCCAAGGTGCGCTTACGTGTTTGGCCATCAACAACCACAATTTTGGCCAATTCGGCCCATTTCATGGACTATTACTCACTATTTGGGGTCCCAAAGAGATTTCCACGATTAACGAACCCTCAAAAGCGCGCGATGTGTCGGCCATCAACGCAGAGTTTTGGCCGATTCTCGCCCGCTTGGTGGACTATTACTCACTTTTGGGGGCCCAGAGTGATCGCCACGATTAAGGAACCCCTGGGTGCGCTTACGTGTCGGTCATCAACACTGCAGCTTTTGGTCGATTCTAACCTGCTTGCTGACTATTACTCACCATTTTGGGGTCCCGAGTGATTTCCATGCTTGTTGAATCCCAAGGTGCGCTTTACGTGTCGGGCCATCAACAATCACAATTTTGGCCAATTCGCCCGCTTCATGGACTATTACTCACTATTTGGGGTCCCAAGAGATTTCCACGATTAACGAACCCCGGGTGCGCGCTGCGCGATGTGTGTCGGTCATCAACACTCGCAGCTTTAGGCCGATTCTAACCTGCTTCGTGGACTATTACTCACCGCTTTGGGATCCCGGTGATTTCCATGCTTGTTGAACCCTAAGGTGCGCTTACGTGTCGGTCATCAACACTGACAGTTTTGGCCGATTCCGGCCCGCTTTGTGGACCATTACTCACTCTTATGGGGTCCGGAAGTGACTTTCACGATTAACGAACCCTGGGGTGCGTTTACGTGTCGGTCATCAACACTCGCAGTTTTGGCCGATTATAACCTGTTTCGTGGACTATTACTCACTGTTTTGGGGTCCCGAGTGATTTCCACGATTAGCGAACCCTAGGATGCATTTACGTGTCGGTCATCAACACTTGCAGTTTTGGTCGATTCTAACCCGTTTCGTTGACTATTACTCACCGTTTTGGGGTCCCGGAGTGATTTCCATGCTTGTTGAACCCCAAAGTGCGCTTACGTATCGGTCATCAACAACACCACAGTTTTGGCCGATTCTCGGCCGCTTTCATGGACTATTACTCACTATTTGGGGTCCCGGTGATTTCCATGATTAACGAACCTCGGGTGCGCTTACGTGTCGGCCATCAACACTCGCAGTTTAGGCCGATTCTGACCCGTTTCGTGGACTATTACTCACCGTTTTGGGATCCCGAAGTGATTTCCATGCTTGTTGAACCCCAAGGTGCGCTTACGTGTCGGTCATCAACACTGACAGTTTTGGCCGATTCTCGCGCTTTCGTGGACCATTACTCACTCGCTTGGGGTCCCGAGTGACTTCCACGATTAACTAACCTCGGGATGCGCTTACGTGTCGGCCATCAACACTCACAGCTTTTGGCCGATTCTCACCCGTTTCATGGACTATTACTCACCGTTTTGGGGTCCCAAAGTGATTTCCATGTTTGTTGAACCCCAAGGTGTGCTTACGTGTCGGTCATCAACATTGATAGTTTTGGCCGATTCTCGCCCGCTTGTGGACTATTACTCACTCTTTTGGGGTCCGGAGTGATCGCCACGATTAACAAACCATGGGTGCGCTTACGTGTCGGTCATCAACACTCGCAGCTTTGGTCGATTCTAACCCGCTTGCTGACTATTACTCACCGCTTTGGGGTCCCGAGTGATTTCCATGCTTGTTGAATCCCAAGGTGCGCTTTACGTGTCGGCCATCAACAATCACAATTTTGGCCAATTCTCGCCCATTTCATGGACTATTACTCACTATTTGGGGTCCCAAAGAGATTTCCACGATTAACGAACCCTGGGTGCGCTTTATGTGTCGGTCATCAACGCAGAGAGTTTTGGCCGATTCTCGCGCCGCTTGGTGGACTATTACTCACACTTTTGGGGCCCCAGAGGATCGCCACGATTAAGGAACCCCTGGGTGCGCTTACGTGTCGGTCATCAACACTCGCAGCTTTTGGTCGATTCTAACCTGCTTCGCTGACTATTACTCACCATTTTGGGGTCCCGAGTGATTTCCATGCTTGTTGAATCCCAAGGTGCGCTTTACGTGTCGGGCATCAACAATCACAATTTTGGCCAATTCGCCCGCTTCATGGACTATTACTCACTATTTGGGGTCCCAAGAGATTTCCACGATTAACGAACCCTCGGGTGCGCTTATGTGTCGGCCATCAACACTCGCAGCTTTAGGCCGATTCTAACCTGCTTCGTGGACTATTACTCACCGCTTTGGGATCCCGGTGATTTCCATGCTTGTTGAACCCTAAGGTGCGCTTTACGTGTCGGCCATCAACACTCGATAGCTTTTGGCCGATTCTGGCCCGTTTTGTGGACTATTACTCACTCTTATGGGGTCCGGAAGTGACTTTCACGATTAACGAACCCTGGGGTGCGTTTACGTGTCGGTCATCAACACTCGCAGTTTTGGCCGATTCTAACCTGTTTCGTGGACTATTACTCACTGTTTTGGGGTCCCGGAGTGATTTCCACGATTAGCGAACCCTAGGATGCATTTACGTGTCGGTCATCAACACTCGCAGTTTTGGTCGGTTCTAACCCGTTTCGTGGACTATTACTCACCGTTTTGGGGTCCCAAAGTGATTTCCATGCTTGTTGAACCCCAAAGTGCGCTTTACGACGGCCATCAACACCGACAGCTTTTGGCCGATTCTCGCCCGCTTCATGGACTATTACTCACTATTTGGGGTCCCGGCGATTTCCATGATTAACGAACCTCGGGTGCGCTTACGTGTCGGCCATCAACACTCGCAGTTTAGGCCGATTCTGACCCGTTTCGTGGACTATTACTCACCGTTTTGGGATCCCGAAGTGATTTCCATGCTTGTTGAACCCCAAGGTGCGCTTACGTGTCGGTCATCAACACTGACAGTTTTGGCCGATTCTGGCACGTTTCGTGGACCATTACTCACTCGTTTGGGGTCCCGGAGTGACTTCCACGATTAACGAACCCTGGGATGCGTTTACGTGTCGGTCATCAACACTCACAGTTTTGGCCGATTCTCACCCGTTTCATGGACTATTACTCACCGTTTTGGGGTCCCAAAGTGATTTCCATGTTTGTTGAACCCCAAGGTGTGCTTACGTGTCGGTCATCAACATTGATAGTTTTGGCCGATTCTGGCCCGTTTCGTGGACTATTACTCACTCTTTTGGGGGCCCGGAGTGACTGCCACGATTAGCAAACCATGGGGTGCGTTTACGTGTTGGTCATCAACACTCGCAGTTTTGGTCGATTCTAACCCGTTTCGTTGACTATTACTCACCGTTTTGGGGTCCCGGAGTGATTTCCATGCTTGTTGAATCCCAAGGTGCGCTTACGTGTCGGTCATCAACAATCACAATTTTGGCCAATTCTGGCCCATTTCATGGACTATTACTCACTATTTGGGGGTCCCAAAGAGACTTCCACGATTAACGAACCCTGGGGTGCGTTTATGTGTCGGTCATCAACGCTGAGAGTTTTGGCCGATTCTGGCCCGTTTGGTGGACTATTACTCACTCTTTTGGGGCCCCAGTGTGACTGCCATGATTAAGGAACCCTGGGGTGCGTTTACGTGTTGGTCATCAACACTCGCAGCTTTTGGTCGATTCTAACCCGCTTGCTGACTATTACTCACCATTTTGGGGTCCCGGAGTGATTTCCATGCTTGTTGAATCCCAAGGTGCGCTTACGTGTCGGTCATCAACAATCACAATTTTGGCCAATTCTCGCCCGCTTTCATGGACTATTACTCACTATTTGGGGTCCCAAGAGATTTCCACGATTAACTAACCCTGGGTGCGCTTACGTGTCGGGCCATCAACACTCGCAGCTTTAGGCCGATTCTAACCCGCTTCGTGGACTATTACTCACCGCTTTGGGATCCCGGTGATTTCCATGCTTGTTGAACCCCAAGGTGCGCTTACGTGTCGGTCATCAACACTGACAGTTTTGGCCGATTCTGGCCCGTTTTGTGGACTATTACTCACTCTTATGGGGTCCGGAAGTGACTTTCACGATTAACGAACCCTGGGGTGCGTTTACGTGTCGGTCATCAACACTCGCAGTTTTGGCCGATTCTAACCCGTTTCGTGGACTATTACTCACTGTTTTGGGGTCCCGGAGTGATTTCCACGATTAGCGAACCCTAGGATGCATTTACGTGTCGGTCATCAACACTCGCAGTTTTGGTCGGTTCTAACCCGTTTCGTGGACTATTACTCACCGTTTTGGGGTCCCAAAGTGATTTCCATGCTTGTTGAACCCCAAAGTGCGCTTACGTATCGGTCATCAACACTGACAGTTTTGGCCGATTCTGGGCCATTTCATGGACTATTACTCACTATTTGGTGGTCCCGAAGTGACTTCCATGATTAACGAACCCTGGGGTGCGTTTACGTGTCAGTCATCAACACTCGCAGTTTAGGCCGATTCTGACCCGTTTCGTGGACTATTACTCACCGTTTTGGGATCCCGAAGTGATTTCCATGCTTGTTGAACCCCAAGGTGCGCTTACGTGTCGGTCATCAACACTGACAGTTTTGGCCGATTCTGGCACGTTTCGTGGACCATTACTCACTCGTTTGGGGTCCCGGAGTGACTTCCACGATTAACGAACCCTGGGATGCGTTTACGTGTCGGTCATCAACACTCACAGTTTTGGCCGATTCTCACCCGTTTCATGGACTATTACTCACCGTTTTGGGGTCCCAAAGTGATTTCCATGTTTGTTGAACCCCAAGGTGTGCTTACGTGTCGGTCATCAACACTGATAGTTTTGGCCGATTCTGGCCCGTTTGTGGACTATTACTCACTCTTTTGGGGGCCGGAGTGACTGCCACGATTAACAAACCATGGGGGGGCGTTTACGTGTCGGTCATCAACACTCGCAGTTTTGGTCGATTCTAACCCGTTTCGTTGACTATTACTCACCGTTTTGGGGTCCCGGAGTGATTTCCATGCTTGTTGAATCCCAAGGTGCGCTTACGTGTCGGTCATCAACAATCACAATTTTGGCCAATTCTAGCCCGTTTCATGGACTATTACTCACTATTTGGGGTACCCAAAGAGACTTCCACGATTAACGAACTCTGGGGTGCGTTTATGTGTCGGTCATCAACGCAGAGAGTTTTGGCCGATTCTGGCCCGTTCGGTGGACAATTACTCACTCTTTTGGGGGCCCAGAGTGACTGCCACGATTAATGAACCCTGGGGTGCGTTTACGTGTCGGTCATCAACACTCGCAGTTTTGGTCGATTCTAACCTGCTTCGCTGACTATTACTCACCATTTGGGGTCCCGGAGTGATTTCCATGCTTGTTGAATCCCAAGGTGCGCTTACGTGTCGGTCATCAATAATCACAATTTTGGCCAATTCTGGCCCGTTTCATGGACTATTACTCACTATTTGGGGGTCCCGCAGAGACTTCCACGATTAACGAACCCTGGGGTGCGTTTACGTGTCGGTCATAAACACTCGCAGTTTAGGCCGATTTTGACCCGTTTCGTGGACTATTACTCACCGTTTTGGGATCCCGGTGATTTCCATGCTTGTTGAACCCCAAGGTGCGCTTTACGTGTCGGCCATCAACATCGACAGCTTTTGGCCGATTCTCGCCCGCTTTGTGGACTATTACTCACTCTTATGGGGTCCGAAGTGACTTTCACGATTAACGAACCCTGGGGTGCGTTTACGTGTCGGTCATCAACACTCGCAGTTTTGGCCGATTCTAACCTGCTTCGTGGACTATTACTCACCGCTTTGGGGTCCCGAGTGATTTCCACGATTAGCTAACCCTAGGATGCATTTACGTGTCGGTCATCAACACTCGCAGTTTTGGTCGATTCTAACCTGCTTCGTGGACTATTACTCACCGCTTTGGGGTCCCAAAGTGATTTCCATGCTTGTTGAACCCCAAAGTGCGCTTTACGATCGGTCATCAACACCGACAGCTTTTGGCCGATTCTCGGCCGCTTCATGGACTATTACTCACTATTTGGGGTCCCGGTGATTTCCATGATTAACGAACCCTGGGTGCGCTTACGTGTCGGGCCATCAACACTCGCAGCTTTAGGCCGATTCTCACCCGCTTCGTGGACTATTACTCACCGCTTTGGGATCCCGGTGATTTCCATGCTTGTTGAACCCTAAGGTGCGCTTTACGTGTCGGGCCATCAACACCGATAGCTTTTGGCCGATTCTCGCACGCTTCGTGGACCATTACTCACTCGCTTGGGGTCCCGAGTGACTTCCACGATTAACTAACCCCGGGATGCGCTTACGTGTCGGGCCATCAACACTCATAGTTTTGGCCGATTCTCACCCGTTTCATGGACTATTACTCACCGTTTTGGGGTCCCAAAGTGATTTCCATGTTTGTTGAACCCCAAGGTGTGCATAGGTGTCGGTCATCAACACTGATAGTTTTGGCCGATTCTGGCCCGATTCGTGGACTATTACTCACTCTTTTGGGGTCCCGGAGTGACTGCCACGATTAGCAAACCATGGGGTGCGTTTACGTGTCGGTCATCAACACTCGCAGTTTTGGTCGATTCTAACCCGTTTCGTTGACTATTACTCACCGTTTTGGGGTCCCGGAGTGATTTCCATGCTTGTTGAATCCCAAGGTGCGCTTACGTGTCGGTCATCAACAATCACAATTTTGGCCAATTCTGGCCCATTTCATGGACTATTACTCACTATTTGGGGGTCCCAAAGAGACTTCCACGATTAACGAACCCTGGGGTGCGTTTATGTGTCGGTCATCAACGCAGAGAGTTTTGGCCGATTCTGGCCCGTTTGGTGGACAATTACTCACTCTTTTGGGGGCCCAGAGTGACTGCCACGATTAAGGAACCCTGGGGTGCGTTTACGTGTCGGTCATCAACACTCGCAGTTTTGGTCGATTCTAACCCGTTTCGTTGACTATTACTCACCGTTTTGGGGTCCCGGAGTGATTTCCATGCTTGTTGAATCCCAAGGTGCGCTTACGTGTCGGTCATCAACAATCACAATTTTGGCCAATTCGCCCGCTTTCATGGACTATTACTCACTATTTGGGGTCCCAAGAGATTTCCACGATTAACTAACCTCTGGGTGCGCTTACGTGTCGGTCATCAACACTCGCAGCTTTAGGCCGATTCTAACCTGCTTCGTGGACTATTACTCACCGCTTTGGGATCCCGGTGATTTCCATGCTTGTTGAACCCCAAGGTGCGCTTACGTGTCGGCCATCAACATCGACAGCTTTGGCCGATTCTCGCCCGCTTTGTGGACTATTACTCACTCTTTGGGGTCCGGAAGTGACTTTCACGATTAACGAACCCTGGGGTGCGTTTACGTGTCGGTCATCAACACTTGCAGTTTTGGCCGATTCTAACCCGTTTCGTGGACTATTACTCACTGTTTTGGGGTCCCGAAGTGATTTCCACGATTAGCGAACCCTAGGATGCATTTACGTGTTTGGTCATCAACACTCGCAGCTTTTGGTCGGTTCTAACCCGCTTCGTGGACTATTACTCACCGCTTTGGGGTCCCAAAGTGATTTCCATGCTTGTTGAACCCCAAAGTGCGCTTTACGTGTCGGTCATCAACACCGATAGTTTTGGCCGATTCTCGCCCGCTTTCATGGACTATTACTCACTATTTGGGGTCCCGGCGATTTCCATGATTAACGAACCCTCAAAAGCGCTTACGTGTCGGCCATCAACACTCGCAGCTTTAGGCCGATTCTCCCTGCTTCGTGGACTATTACTCACCGCTTTGGGATCCCGGTGATTTCCATGCTTGTTGAACCCCAAGGTGCGCTTTACGTGTCGGTCATCAACACCGACAGCTTTTGGCCGATTCTCGCACGCTTCGTGGACCATTACTCACTCGCTTGGGGTCCCGGAGTGACTTCCACGATTAACTAACCTCGGATGCGCTTACGTGTCGGGCCATCAACACTCACAGTTTTGGCCGATTCTCACCCGTTTCATGGACTATTACTCACCGTTTTGGGGTCCCAAAGTGATTTCCATGTTTGTTGAACCCCAAGGTGTGCTTACGTGTCGGTCATCAACATTGATAGTTTTGGCCGATTCTGGCCCGTTTCGTGGACTATTACTCACTCTTTTGGGGTCCCGGAGTGACTGCCACGATTAACAAACCATGGGGTGCGTTTACGTGTCGGTCATCAACACTCGCAGTTTTGGTCGATTCTAACCCGTTTCGTTGACTATTACTCACCGTTTTGGGGTCCCGGAGTGATTTCCATGCTTGTTGAATCCCAAGGTGCGCTTACGTATCGGTCATCAACAATCACAATTTTGGCCAATTCTGGCCCATTTCATGGACTATTACTCACTATTTGGGGTCCCAAAGAGACTTCCACGATTAACGAACCCTGGGGTGCGTTTATGTGTCGGTCATCAACGCAGAGAGTTTTGGCCGATTCTGGCCCGTTTGGTGGACTATTACTCACTCTTTTGGGGCCCAGAGGATCGCCACGATTAACTAACCTCGGGGTGCGCGACGTGTTTGGCCATCAACACTCGCAGCTTTTGGTCGATTCTAACCTGCTTCGCTGACTATTACTCACCATTTGGGGTCCCGAGTGATTTCCATGCTTGTTGAATCCCAAGGTGCGCTTTACGTGTCGGGCCATCAACAATCACAATTTTGGCCAATTCTCGCCCGCTTCATGGACTATTACTCACTATTTGGGGTCCCAAGAGATTTCCACGATTAACTAACCCTGGGTGCGCTTACGTGTCGGTCATAAACACTCGCAGTTTAGGCCGATTTTGACCCGTTTCGTGGACTATTACTCACCGTTTTGGGATCCCGAAGTGATTTCCATGCTTGTTGAACCCCAAGGTGCGCTTACGTGTCGGTCACCAACACTGACAGTTTTGGTCGATTCTGGCCCGTTTTGTGGACTATTACCCACTCTTAGGGGGTTCGGAAGTGACTTTCACGATTAACGAACCCTGGGGTGCGTTTACGTGTCGGTCATCAACACTCGCAGTTTTGGCCGATTCTAACCCGTTTCGTGGACTATTACTCACTGTTTTGGGGTCCCGGAGTGATTTCCACGATTAGCGAACCCTAGGATGCATTTACGTGTTGGTCATCAACACTCGCAGTTTTGGTCGGTTCTAACCCGTTTCGTGGACTATTACTCACCGTTTTGGGGTCCCAAAGTGATTTCCATGCTTGTTGAACCCCAAAGTGCGCTTACGTATCGGTCATCAACACTGATAGTTTTGGCCGATTCTCGCCCGCTTGTGGACTATTACTCACTATTTGGGGTCCCGGTGATTTCCATGATTAACGAACCTCGGGTGCGCTTACGTGTCGGGCATCAACACTCGCAGCTTTAGGCCGATTCTAACCCGCTTCGTGGACTATTACTCACCGCTTTGGGATCCCGGTGATTTCCATGCTTGTTGAACCCCAAGGTGCGCTTTACGTGTCGGGCCATCAACATCGACAGCTTTTGCCGATTCGCACGCTTTCGTGGACTATTACTCACTCGCTTTGGGGTCCCGAGTGACTTCCACGATTAACGAACCCCGGGTGCGCTTACGTGTCGGTCATCAACACTCACAGCTTTTGGCCGATTCTCGACCCGCTTCATGGACTATTACTCACCGCTTTGGGGTCCCAAAGTGATTTCCATGTTTGTTGAACCCCAAGGTGCGCTTACGTGTCGGTCATCAACACTCGGTCATCAACACTCTTTGGGGCCCGGAGTGATCGCCATGATTAACAAACCATGGGTGCGCTTACGTGTCGGTCATTTTGACTATTACTCACCGCCGATTCTGCTTGTTGAATCCCGCTTTTTGGCCAATTCGCCCGCTTCATGGACTATTACTCACTATTTGGGGTCTTTTGGGGTCCCGGAGTGATTTTTGGCCGATTCGCCGATTAACAAACCATGGGGTGCGCGATTAATACGTGCGTTCGTGTCATCAACACTCGCAGCTTTTGGTCGATTCTAACCCGCTTCGCTGACTATTACTCACCGCTTTGGGGTCCCGAGTGATTTCCATGCTTGTTGAATCCCAAGGTGCGCTTTACGTGTCGGTCATCAACAATCACAATTTTGGCCAATTCTCGCCCGCTTCATGGACTATTACTCACTATTTGGGGTCCCAAAGAGACTTCCACGATTAACTAACCCTCGGTGCGCTTTACGTGTCGGTCATCAACACTCGCAGCTTTGGCCGATTCTAACCTGCTTGTGGACTATTACTCACCGCTTTGGGGTCCCGGTGATTTCCATGCTTGTTGAACCCTAAGGTGCGCTTTACGTGTCGGGCCATCAACACTCGACAGCTTTTGGCCGATTCTCGCCCGCTTTGTGGACTATTACTCACTCTTTGGGGTCCGAAGTGATTTCACGATTAACAAACCCCGGGTGCGCGCTTACGTGTCGGTCATCAACACTCACAGCTTTTGGCCGATTCTAACCTCGCTTCGTGGACTATTACTCACTTTTTGGGGTCCCGAGTGATTTCCACGATTAACGAACCCTAGGATGCATTTACGGTTTGGCATCAACACTCGCAGCTTTGGTCGATTCTAACCTGCTTCGTGGACTATTACTCACCGCTTTGGGGTCCCAAAGTGATTTCCATGCTTGTTGAACCCCAAAGTGCGCTTTACGATTGGTCATCAACACCGATAGTTTTGGCCGATTCTCGCCCGCTTTCGTGGACTATTACTCACTATTTGGGGTCCCGGTGATTTCCATGATTAACGAACCTCGGGTGCGCGACGTGTCAGTCATCAACACTCGCAGTTTAGGCCGATTCTGACCCGTTTCGTGGACTATTACTCACCGTTTTGGGATCCCGAAGTGATTTCCATGCTTGTTGAACCCGAAGGTGCGCTTACGTGATGGTCATCAACACTGACAGTTTTGGCCGATTCTGGCACGTTTCGTGGACCATTACTCACTCGTTTGGGGTCCCGGAGTGACTTCCACGATTAACGAACCCTGGGATGCATTTACGTGTCGGTCATCAACACTCACAGTTTTGGCCGATTCTCACCCGTTTCATGGACTATTACTCACCGTTTTGGGGTCCCAAAGTGATTTCCATGTTTGTTGAACCCCAAGGTGTGCTTAGGTGTCGGTCATCAACACTGATAGTTTTGGCCGATTCTGGCCCGATTTCGTGGACTATTACTCACTCTTTTGGGGTCCCGAGGATCGCCACGATTAACAAACCATGGGTGCGCTTTACGTGTCGGTCATCAACACTCGCAGCTTTTGGTCGATTCTAACCCGCTTGCTGACTATTACTCACCGCTTTGGGGTCCCGAGTGATTTCCATGCTTGTTGAATCCTAAGGTGCGCTTACGTGTCGGCCATCAACAATCACAATTTTGGCCAATTCTCGCCCATTTCATGGACTATTACTCACTATTTGGGGTCCCAAAGAGACTTCCACGATTAACTAACCTCGGGTGCGCTTATGTGTCGGTCATCAACGCAGAGTTTTGGCCGATTCTCGCCCGCTTGGTGGACTATTACTCACTCTTTGGGGGCCCGAGTGATCGCCACGATTAACGAACCCTGGGTGCGCTACGTGTTTGGGTCATCAACACTTGCAATTTTGGTCGATTCTAACCCGCTTGCTGACTATTACTCACCGCTTTGGGGTCCCGAGTGATTTCCATGCTTGTTGAATCCCAAGGTGCGCTTTACGTGTTTGGTCATCAATAATCACAATTTTGGCCAATTCGCCCGCTTCATGGACTATTACTCACTATTTGGGGTCCCAAAGATTTCCACGATTAACTAACCCTGGGTGCGTTTACGTGTCGGTCATCAACACTCGCAGTTTAGGCCGATTCTGACCTGTTTCATGGACTATTACTCACCGTTTTGGGATCCCGAAGTGATTTCCATGCTTGTTGAACCCCAAGGTGCGCTTACGTGTGGCATCAACACCGATAGCTTTTGGCCGATTCTCGCCCGCTTTGTGGACTATTACTCACTCTTAGGGGTCCGAAGTGACTTTCACGATTAACTAACCCTCGGTGCGCTTACGTGTCGGCCATCAACACTCGCAGCTTTTGGCCGATTCTAACCCGCTTCGTGGACTATTACTCACCGCTTTGGGGTCCCGAGTGATTTCCACGATTAGCGAACCCTAGGATGCATTTACGTGTCGGTCATCAACACTCGCAGCTTTTGGTCGGTTCTAACCCGCTTTGTGGACTATTACTCACCGCTTTGGGGTCCCAAAGTGATTTCCATGCTTGTTGAACCCCAAAGTGCGCTTTACGACGGTCATCAACACCGATAGCTTTGGCCGATTCTCGGCCGCTTGTGGACTATTACTCACTATTTGGGGTCCCGGCGATTTCCATGATTAACGAACCTCGGCGCGCTACGTTTGTCGGTCATCAACACTCGCAGCTTTAGGCCGATTCTCACCTGCTTGTGGACTATTACTCACCGCTTTGGGATCCCGGTGATTTCCATGCTTGTTGAACCCCAAGGTGCGCTTACGTGTCGGTCATCAACACTGACAGTTTTGGCCGATTCTGGCACGTTTCGTGGACCATTACTCACTCGTTTGGGGTCCCGGAGTGACTTCCACGATTAACGAACCCTGGGGTGCGTTTACGTGTCGGTCATCAACACTCACAGTTTTGGCCGATTCTGACCCGTTTCATGGACTATTACTCACCGTTTTGGGGTCCCAAAGTGATTTCCATGTTTGTTGAACCCCAAGGTGTGCTTACGTGTCGGTCATCAACACTAATAGCTTTTGGCCGATTCTCGCCCGCTTGTGGACTATTACTCACTCTTTTGGGGTCCCGGAGGATCGCCATGATTAACAAACCATGGGTGCGCTTTACGTGTCGGTCATCAACACTCGCAGCTTTGGTCGATTCTAACCCGCTTCGCTGACTATTACTCACCGCTTTGGGGTCCCGAGTGATTTCCATGCTTGTTGAATCCCAAGGTGCGCTTTACGTGTTTGGCCATCAACAATCACAATTTTGGCCAATTCTCGCCCGCTTTCATGGACTATTACTCACTATTTGGGGTCCCAAAGAGACTTCCACGATTAACTAACCCGGGGTGCGCGCGTGTCGGTCATCAACGCAGAGAGTTTTGGCCGATTCTCGCCCGCTTGTGGACTATTACTCACTCTTTTGGGGCCCAGAGGATCGCCACGATTAATGAACCCTCGTGCGCGCTACGTGTCGGTCATCAACACTGCAGCTTTGGTCGATTCTAACCCGCTTGCTGACTATTACTCACCGCTTTGGGGTCCCGAGTGATTTCCATGCTTGTTGAATCCTAAGGTGCGCTTACGTGTCGGCCATCAACAATCACAATTTTGGCCAATTCTCGCCCGCTTTCATGGACTATTACTCACTATTTGGGGTCCCAAGAGATTTCCACGATTAACGAACCTCTGGGTGCGCGACGTGTCGGTCATCAACACTCAGCTTTTGGCCGATTCTTACCACGCTTTGGGATGGACTATTACTCACCGCTTTGGGGTCCCGGAGTGATTTCCATGATTAACTCTTAGGGGTCCGAAGTGACTTTCAACCCTAACCCTGGTGCATTTACGCAGTCGGCCATCAACACTTCGTGCAGCTTTTGGTCGATTCTAACCCGCTTTCGTGGACTATTACTCACCGCTTTGGGGTCCCAAAGTGATTTCCATGCTTGTTGAACCCCAAAGTGCGCTTTACGTGTCGGTCATCAACACCGATAGTTTTGGCCGATTCTCGCCCGCTTTGTGGACTATTACTCACTATTTGGGGTCCCAAGATTTCCATGATTAACGAACCCTGGGTGCGCGCGTACGTGTCGGTCATCAACACTCGCAGCTTTAGGCCGATTCTCACCTGCTTCGTGGACTATTACTCACCGCTTTGGGATCCCGGTGATTTCCATGCTTGTTGAACCCAAGGTGCGCTTACGTGTCGGTCATCAACACCGATAGCTTTTGGCCGATTCTCGCACGCTTTCGTGGACTATTACTCACTCGCTTGGGGTCCCGAGTGACTTCCACGATTAACTAACCCTCGGGTGCGCTTTACGTGTCGGTCATCAACACTCACAGCTTTTGGCCGATTCTCACCCGCTTCATGGACTATTACTCACCGCTTTGGGGTCCCAAAGTGATTTCCATGTTTGTTGAACCCTAAGGTGCGCTTACGTGTCGGCCATCAACACCGATAGTTTTGGCCGATTCTCGCCCGCTTTGTGGACTATTACTCACTCTTTTGGGGTCCCGAGGATCGCCACGATTAACAAACCATGGGTGCGCTTACGTGTCGGTCATCAACACTCGCAGCTTTTGGTCGATTCTAACCCGCTTCGCTGACTATTACTCACCGCTTTGGGGTCCCGAGTGATTTCCATGCTTGTTGAATCCAAACCCTGGTGCGCTTTACGTGTCGGCCATCAACAATCACAATTTTGGCCAATTCTAACCCGCTTTCATGGACTATTACTCACTATTTGGGGTCCCAAAGAGATTTCCACGATTAACTAACCCTCGGGTGCGCTTACGTGTCGGTCATCAACGCCGAGAGTTTTGGCCGATTCTCGCCCGCTTGTGGACTATTACTCACTCTTTGGGGTCCCAGAGGATCGCCACGATTAACGAACCCTCGGTGCGCTTACGTGTCGGCCATCAACACTCGCAGCTTTTGGTCGATTCTAACCCGCTTTCGCTGACTATTACTCACCGCTTTGGGGTCCCGAGTGATTTCCATGCTTGTTGAACCCTAAGGTGCGCTTTACGTGTCGGGCCATCAACAATCACAATTTTGGCCAATTCTCGCCCGCTTCATGGACTATTACTCACTATTTGGGGTCCCAAGAGATTTCCACGATTAACGAACCCTAGGGTGCGCTTACGTGTCGGTCATCAACACTCGCAGCTTTTGGCCGATTCTCGACCTGCTTCATGGACTATTACTCACCGCTTTGGGGTCCCAAAGTGATTTCCATGCTTGTTGAACCCTAAGGTGCGCTTACGTGTTTGGCCATCAACACTGACAGCTTTGGCCGATTCTCGCCCGCTTTGTGGACTATTACTCACTCTTTGGGGTCCCGAGTGATCGCCATGATTAACAAACCATGGGGTGCGCTTACGTGTCGGTCATCAACACTCGCAGCTTTTGGTCGATTCTAACCCGCTTCGTGACTATTACTCACCGCTTTGGGGTCCCGAGTGATTTCCATGCTTGTTGAATCCTAAGGTGCGCTTACGTGTCGGTCATCAACAATCACAATTTTGGCCAATTCTAGCCCGCTTTCATGGACTATTACTCACTATTTGGGGTCCCAAAGAGATTTCCACGATTAACGAACCCTCGTGCGCTTACGTGTCGGCCATCAACACTCGCAGCTTTTGGCCGATTCTCGCCCGCTTCGTGGACTATTACTCACTCTTTGGGGTCCCGAGTGATTTCCATGATTAACGAACCCTGCGCTGTGTCGCTTTTACGTGTCGGCCATCAACACTCGCAGCTTTGGTCGATTCTAACCTGCTTCGCCGACTATTACTCACCGCTTTGGGGTCCCGAGTGATTTCCATGCTTGTTGAACCCAAGGTGCGCTTTACGTGTCGGCCATCAACACTCACAGCTTTGGCCGATTCTCGCCCGCTTCATGGACTATTACTCACCGCTTTGGGGTCCCAAAGTGATTTCCATGATTGTTGAACCCTGGTGCGCTTACGTGTTTGGCCATCAACACTCACAGCTTTTGGCCGATTCTCGCCCGCTTTCGTGGACTATTACTCACTCGCTTTGGGGTCCCGAGTGATTTCCACGATTAACTAACCCTGGGTGCGCTTACGTGTCGGTCATCAACACTCGCAGCTTTGGTCGATTCTAACCCGCTTTCGTGGACTATTACTCACCGCTTTGGGGTCCCAAGTGATTTCCATGCTTGTTGAACCCCAAGGTGCGCTTCACGTGTCGGTCATCAACACTCACACCGCTTTTGGCCGATTCGCCCGCTTTCATGGACTATTACTCACTATTTGGGGTCCCAAAGTGATTTCCATGATTAACGAACCCCAAGGTGCGCTTACGTGTCGGTCATCAACACTCAGCTTTTGGCCGATTCTCGCCCGCTTCGTGGACTATTACTCACTCTTTGGGGTCCCGAGTGATTTCCATGATTAACGAACCCAAGGTGCGCTTTACGTGTCGGTCATCAACACTCGCAGCTTTTGGTCGATTCTAACCCGCTTGCTGACTATTACTCACCGCTTTGGGGTCCCGTGAGTGATTTCCATGCTTGTTGAACCCCAAGGTGCGCTTTACGTGTCGGTTGGCCATCAACACTCACAGCTTTGGCCGATTCTCGCCCGCTTCATGGACTATTACTCACCGCTTTGGGGTCCCAAAGTGATTTCCATGTTTGTTGAACCCCAAGGTGCGCTTACGTGTCGGTCCATCAACACTCGATAGTTTTGGCCGATTCTCGCCCGCTTTGTGGACTATTACTCACTCTTTTGGGGTCCCGAGTGATCGCCACGATTAACAAACCATGGGTGCGCTTTACGTGTCGGTCATCAACACTCGCAGCTTTTGGTCGATTCTAACCTGCTTGCTGACTATTACTCACCGCTTTGGGGTCCCGAGTGATTTCCATGCTTGTTGAATCCTAAGGTGCGCTTACGTGTCGGTCATCAACAATCACAATTTTGGCCAATTCTCGCCCGCTTCATGGACTATTACTCACTATTTGGGGTCCCAAAGAGATTTCCACGATTAACGAACCCTCGGGTGCGCTTATGTGTCGGTCATCAACGCAGAGTTTTGGCCGATTCTCGCCCGCTTCGTGGACTATTACTCACTCTTTTGGGGTCCCAGTGATTTTGATTAACTAACCCTGACGTTCAACACTCCCAGCTTTTGGTCGATTCTAACCTGCTTTCGGACTATTACTCACCGCTTTGGGGTCCCGAGTGATTTCCATGCTTGTTGAATCCTAAGGTGCGCTTTACGTGTCGGCCATCAACACTCACAGCTTTTGGCCGATTCTCGCCCGCTTTCATGGACTATTACTCACTATTTGGGGTCCCAAGTGATTTCCACGATTAACTAACCCCGGGTGCGCTTTACGTGGTCATCAACACTCGCAGCTTAGGCCGATTCTCGACCCGCTTCATGGACTATTACTCACCGCTTTGGGATCCCGGAGTGATTTCCATGCTTGTTGAACCCCAAGGTGCGCCGATTCTATTCGCCCGCTTCGTGGACTATTACTCACTCTTTTGGGTCCCGAGTGATTTCCACGATTAACGAACCCTAGGGTGCATTTACGCAGTTTCGGTCATCAACACTGCAGCTTTTGGTCGATTCTAACCCGCTTTCGTGGACTATTACTCACCGCTTTGGGGTCCCAAAGTGATTTCCATGCTTGTTGAACCCCAAGGTGCGCTTACGTGTCGGTCATCAACACCACAGTTTTGGCCGATTCTCGCCCGCTTTCATGGACTATTACTCACTATTTGGGGTCCCGGTGATTTCCATGATTAACGAACCTCGGGTGCGCTTACGTGTCGGCCATCAACACTCGCAGCTTTAGGCCGATTCTCGACCCGCTTCGTGGACTATTACTCACCGCTTTGGGATCCCGGTGATTTCCATGCTTGTTGAACCCTAAGGTGCGCTTTACGTGTCGGTCATCAACACCGATAGCTTTTGGCCGATTCTCGCACGCTTCGTGGACTATTACTCACTCGCTTTGGGGTCCCGAGTGACTTCCACGATTAACTAACCCTCGGGTGCGCTTACGTGTCGGTCATCAACACTCACAGCTTTTGGCCGATTCTCGACCCGCTTTCATGGACTATTACTCACCGCTTTGGGGTCCCAAAGTGATTTCCATGTTTGTTGAACCCCAAGGTGCGCTTACGTGTCGGCCATCAACACTCGATAGTTTTGGCCGATTCTCGCCCGCTTCGTGGACTATTACTCACTCTTTTGGGGTCCCGAGTGATCGCCATGATTAACAAACCATGGGTGCGCTTTACGTGTCGGTCATCAACACTCGCAGCTTTTGGTCGATTCTAACCCGCTTGCTGACTATTACTCACCGCTTTGGGGTCCCGAGTGATTTCCATGCTTGTTGAATCCCAAGGTGCGCTTTACGTGTCGGTCATCAACAATCACAATTTTGGCCAATTCTCGCCCGCTTTCATGGACTATTACTCACTATTTGGGGTCCCAAAGAGACTTCCACGATTAACGAACCCAAGGTGCGCTTACGTGTCGGCCATCAACACTCAGAGTTTTGGCCGATTCTCGCCCGCTTCGTGGACTATTACTCACTCTTTGGGGTCCCAGAGTGATCGCCACGATTAACGAACCCTGGGTGCGCTTACGTGTTGGTCATCAACACTCGCAGCTTTTGGTCGATTCTAACCCGCTTTGTGGACTATTACTCACCGCTTTGGGGTCCCGAGTGATTTCCATGCTTGTTGAATCCTAAGGTGCGCTTTACGTGTCGGTCATCAACAATCACAATTTTGGCCAATTCTCGCCCGCTTTCATGGACTATTACTCACTATTTGGGGTCCCAAGAGATTTCCACGATTAACTAACCCGGGTGCGCTTTACGTGCAGCTTTACGATTCTAACCCCGATTTCATTACTCACCGCTTTGGGGTCCCAAAGTGATTTCCATGCTTGTTGAACCCTAAGGTGCGCTTACGTGTCGGCCATCAACACCGATTTTGGCCGATTCGCCCGCTTTGGGACTATTACTCACTCTTTTGGGGTCCCGGAGTGATTTATGCACGATTAACAAACCCTGGTGCGCTTACGTGTCGTCGGTCATCAACACTCGCAGCTTTTGGTCGATTCTAACCCGCTTGCATGACTATTACTCACCGCTTTGGGGTCCCGAGTGATTTCCATGCTTGTTGAACCCCAAGGTGCGCTTTACGTGTCGGGCATCAACAATCACAATTTTGGCCAATTCTCGCCCGCTTCATGGACTATTACTCACTATTTGGGGTCCCAAGTGATTTCCACGATTAACGAACCCTTGCGCTTACGTGTCGGTCATCAACAATCACAGTTTTGGCCGATTCGCCCGCTTTCATGGACTATTACTCACTCGCTTTGGGGTCCCACGAGTGATTTCGTTTTGGTCGAAACCCGTCACCGCTTTGGGGTCATCAACACTCGCAGCTATAGGCCGATTCTAACCCTGGGTGCGCTGCGCTCGGTCATGGACTATTACTCACCGCTTTGGGATCCCGGGATCCCGGTGATTTCCTGCTTGTTGAACCCTAAGGTGCGCTTACGTGTTTGGCCATCAACACCGACAGCTTTGGCCGATTCTCGCCCGCTTTGTGGACTATTACTCACTCTTATGGGGTCCGAAGTGATTTTCACGATTAACTAACCCTCGGGTGCGCGACGTACGTGTCGGCCATCAACACTCGCAGCTTTTGGCCGATTCTAACCCGCTTCGTGGACTATTACTCACCGCTTTGGGGTCCCGAGTGATTTCCACGATTAGCTAACCCTAGGATGCATTTACGTGTCGGTCATCAACACTCGCAGCTTTTGGTCGATTCTAACCTGCTTTGTGGACTATTACTCACCGCTTTGGGGTCCCAAAGTGATTTCCATGCTTGTTGAACCCCAAAGTGCGCTTTACGATCGGCCATCAACACCGATAGTTTTGGCCGATTCTCGGCCGCTTTCGTGGACTATTACTCACTATTTGGGGTCCCGGTGATTTCCATGATTAACGAACCTCGGGTGCGCGTTTACGTGTCGGTCATCAACACTCGCAGCTTTAGGCCGATTCTCACCCGCTTCGTGGACTATTACTCACCGCTTTGGGATCCCGGTGATTTCCATGCTTGTTGAACCCCAAGGTGCGCTTTACGTGTCGGCCATCAACACCGACAGCTTTTGGCCGATTCTCGCACGCTTCGTGGACTATTACTCACTGCTTGGGGTCCCGAGTGACTTCCACGATTAACTAACCCCGGGGTGCGCTTACGTGTCGGCCATCAACACTCACGCTTTTGGCCGATTCTCATCCGCTTCATGGACTATTACTCACCGCTTTGGGGTCCCAAAGTGATTTCCATGTTTGTTGAACCCCAAGGTGCGCTTACGTGTCGGTCATCAACACTGATAGTTTTGGCCGATTCTTGCCCGTTTCGTGGACTATTACTCACTCTTTGGGGGCCCGGAGTGACTGCCACGATTAACAAACCATGGGTGCGCTTACGTGTCGGTCATCAACACTCGCAGCTTTGGTCGATTCTAACCTGCTTGCTGACTATTACTCACCGCTTTGGGGTCCCGAGTGATTTCCATGCTTGTTGAATCCTAAGGTGCGCTTTACGTGTCGGCCATCAACAATCACAATTTTGGCCAATTCTTTGGCGCCCGCTTTCATGGACTATTACTCACTATTTGGGGTCCCAAAGAGATTTCCACGATTAACGAACCCCAAGGTGCGCTTACGTGTCGGCCATCAACGCCGAGAGTTTTGGCCGATTCTCGCCCGCTTCGTGGACTATTACTCACTCTTTGGGGTCCCAGTGATCGCCACGATTAACGAACCCTGGGTGCGCTTACGTGTCGGTCATCAACACTCGCAGCTTTGGTCGATTCTAACCCGCTTGCTGACTATTACTCACCGCTTTGGGGTCCCGAGTGATTTCCATGCTTGTTGAATCCTAAGGTGCGCTTTACGTGTCGGTCATCAACAATCACAATTTTGGCCAATTCTCGCCCGCTTTCATGGACTATTACTCACTATTTGGGGTCCCAAAGAGATTTCCACGATTAACGAACCTCGGGTGCGCTTACGTGTCGGTCATCAACACTCTCAGCTTTGGGGTCCGATTCTCCACCTGCTTGTGGACTATTACTCACCGCTTTGGGATCCCGGTGATTTCCATGCTTGTTGAACCCTAAGGTGCGCTTTACGTGTTTGGTCATCAACACTCGCAGCTTTTGGTCGATTCTAACCTGCTTCGTGGACTATTACTCACCGCTTTGGGGTCCCGAGTGATTTCCATGCTTGTTGAATCCTGGGTGCGCTTTACGTGTCGGCCATCAACAATCACAATTTTGGCCAATTCTCGCCCGCTTCATGGACTATTACTCACTATTTGGGGTCCCAAAGAGATTTCCACGATTAACGAACCCCAAGGTGCGCTTACGTGTCGGTCATCAACACTGATAGTTTTGGCCGATTCTCGCCCGCTTCGTGGACTATTACTCACCGCTTTGGGGTCCCGAGTGATTTCCATGATTGCGCTTGAACCCACTGGGTGCGCTTTCTTACGTCACCGTTTGGGGTCCATCAACACTTCAGCTTTTGGGCCGATTCTAACCCGCTTTCGCCCGTGGACTATTACTCACCGCTTTGGGGTCCCGAAGTGATTTCCATGCTTGTTGAACCCCAAGGTGCGCTTTTACGTGTTCGGTCATCAACAATCGCAATTTTGGCCAATTCTCGCCCGCTTCATGGACTATTACTCACTATTTGGGGTCCCAAAGTGATTTCCACGATTAACGAACCCCGGGTGCGCTTACGTGTCGGGCCATCAACACTCGCAGCTTTGGCCGATTCTAACCCGCTTCGTGGACTATTACTCACCGCTTTGGGGTCCCGAGTGATTTCCACGATTAACGAACCCTAGGATGCATTTACGTGTCGGTCATCAACACTCGCAGCTTTTGGTCGATTCTAACCCGCTTCGTGGACTATTACTCACCGCTTTGGGGTCCCAAAGTGATTTCCATGCTTGTTGAACCCCAAGGTGCGCTTTACGTGTCGGCCATCAACACCGACAGCTTTGGCCGATTCTCGCCGCTTCGTGGACTATTACTCACTATTTGGGGTCCCAAGTGATTTCCATGATTAACGAACCCTCGGGTGCGCTTTACGTCGGCCATCAACACTCGCAGCTTTAGGCCGATTCTCACCTGCTTCGTGGACTATTACTCACCGCTTTGGGATCCCGGTGATTTCCATGCTTGTTGAACCCCAAGGTGCGCTTTACGAACACTCGATAGCTTTTGGCCGATTCTCGTTTTGCCTATTACTCACTCAACAACACCGACAGCTTTTGGCCGATTCTGGCACGCTTCTAACCTGCTTCGTGGACTATTACTCACTGCTTTGGGGTCCCGAGTGATTTCCACGATTAACTAACCCTAGGATGCATTTACGTGTCGGTCATCAACACTCGCAGCTTTTGGCCGATTCTAACCCGCTTCATGGACTATTACTCACCGCTTTGGGGTCCCAAAGTGATTTCCATGCTTGTTGAACCCCAAAGTGCGCTTACGTGTCGGTCATCAACACCGATAGTTTTGGCCGATTCTCGCCCGCTTTCGTGGACTATTACTCACTATTTGGGGTCCCGAGTGATTTCCATGATTAACGAACCTGGGTGCGCGACGTGTCGGTCATCAACACTCGCAGCTTTTGGCCGATTCTAACCCGCTTCGTGGACTATTACTCACCGCTTTGGGATCCCGGTGATTTCCATGCTTGTTGAACCCTAAGGTGCGCTTACGTGTCGGGCCATCAACACCGACAATTTTGGCCGATTCGCACGCTTCATGGACTATTACTCACTATTTGGGGTCCCAAGTGACTTCCACGATTAACTAACCCCGGGTGCGCTTACGTGTCGGCCATCAACACTCACAGCTTTTGGCCGATTCTCAACCCGCTTCATGGACTATTACTCACCGCTTTGGGGTCCCAAAGTGATTTCCATGTTTGTTGAACCCTCAAGGTGTGCTTACGTGTCGGTCATCAACACCGATAGTTTTGGCCGATTCTCGCCCGCTTCGTGGACTATTACTCACTCTTTTGGGGTCCCGGAGGATCGCCACGATTAACAAACCATGGGTGCGCTTACGTGTCGGTCATCAACACTCGCAGCTTTTGGTCGATTCTAACCCGCTTCGCTGACTATTACTCACCGCTTTGGGGTCCCGAGTGATTTCCATGCTTGTTGAATCCCAAGGTGCGCTTTACGTGTCGGCCATCAACAATCACAATTTTGGCCAATTCGCCCATTTCATGGACTATTACTCACTATTTGGGGTCCCAAAGAGACTTCCACGATTAACTAACCCTCGGGTGCGCGCGTACGTGTCGGCCATCAACGCCGAGAGTTTTGGCCGATTCTCGCCCGCTTGTGGACTATTACTCACTCTTTTGGGGTCCCAGAGATCGCCACGATTAACGAACCCCTGGGTGCGCTTACGTGTCGGTCATCAACACTTGCAGTTTTGGTCGATTCTAACCCGCTTGCTGACTATTACTCACCGCTTTGGGGTCCCGAGTGATTTCCATGCTTGTTGAATCCTAAGGTGCGCTTACGTGTCGGTCATCAACAATCACAATTTTGGCCAACTCGCCCGCTTTCATGGACTATTACTCACTATTTGGGGTCCCAAGAGATTTCCACGATTAACGAACCCCGGGTGCGCTACGTGTCGGTCATCAACACTCAGCAGCTTTAGGCCGATTCTCCGACCTGCTTTTCGTGGACTATTACTCACCGCTTTGGGATCCCGGTGATTTCCATGCTTGTTGAACCCCAAGGTGCGCTTTACGTGTGGCCATCAACACCGATAGTTTTGGCCGATTCTCGCCCGCTTTGTGGACTATTACTCACTCTTTGGGGTCCGAAGTGATTTCACGATTAACTAACCCTCGGGTGCGCTTACGTGTCGGTCATCAACACTCGCAGCTTTTGGCCGATTCTAACCCGCTTCGTGGACTATTACTCACCGCTTTGGGGTCCCGAGTGATTTCCACGATTAACGAACCCTAGGATGCATTTACGTGTCGGTCATCAACACTCGCAGCTTTGGTCGATTCTAACCCGCTTGTGGACTATTACTCACCGCTTTGGGGTCCCAAAGTGATTTCCATGCTTGTTGAACCCCAAAGTGCGCTTACGATCGGTCATCAACACCGACAATTTTGGCCGATTCTCGCCCGCTTCGTGGACTATTACTCACTATTTGGGGTCCCGGTGATTTCCATGATTAACGAACCCTCGGTGCGCTTTACGTGTCGGCCATCAACACTCGCAGCTTTAGGCCGATTCTCACCCGCTTGTGGACTATTACTCACCGCTTTGGGATCCCGGTGATTTCCATGCTTGTTGAACCCTAAGGTGCGCTTTACGTGTCGGCCATCAACACCGACAGCTTTTGGCCGATTCTCGCACGCTTGTGGACTATTACTCACTCGCTTGGGGTCCCGGAGTGATTTCCACGATTAACTAACCCTCGGGCGCTTACGTGTCGGCCATCAACACTCACAGCTTTTGGCCGATTCTCGACCCGCTTTATGGACTATTACTCACCGCTTTGGGGTCCCAAAGTGATTTCCATGTTTGTTGAACCCCAAGGTGCGCTTACGTGTCGGTCATCAACACTCGATAGTTTTGGCCGATTCTCGCCCGCTTCGTGGACTATTACTCACTCTTTGGGGTCCGGAGGATCGCCATGATTAACAAACCATGGGGTGCGCTTACGTGTCGGTCATCAACACTCGCAGCTTTTGGTCGATTCTAACCTGCTTGCTGACTATTACTCACCGCTTTGGGGTCCCGAGTGATTTCCATGCTTGTTGAATCCTAAGGTGCGCTTACGTGTCGGGCCATCAACAATCACAATTTTGGCCAATTCGCCCGCTTCATGGACTATTACTCACTATTTGGGGTCCCAAAGAGACTTCCACGATTAACGAACCCCGGGTGCGCGATGTGTCGGCCATCAACGCCGAGAGTTTTGGCCGATTCTCGCCCGCTTCGTGGACTATTACTCACTCTTTTGGGGCCCAGAGTGATCGCCACGATTAACAAACCCCGGGTGCGCTACGTGTCGGTCATCAACACTTGCAGTTTTGGTCGATTCTAACCCGTTTCGCTGACTATTACTCACCGTTTTGGGGTCCCGGAGTGATTTCCATGCTTGTTGAATCCCAAGGTGCGCTTACGTGTTGGTCATCAACAATCACAATTTTGGCCAACTCTAGCCCGTTTCATGAACTATTATTCACTATTTGGGGTCCCAAGAGATTTCCACGATTAACTAACCCCGGGTGCGCTTACGTGTCGGTCATCAACACTCGCAGCTTTAGGCCGATTCTACCCGCTTCGTGGACTATTACTCACCGCTTTGGGATCCCGGTGATTTCCATGCTTGTTGAACCCTAAGGTGCGCTTTACGTGTTTGGCCATCAACACCGACAGCTTTTGGCCGATTCTCGCCCGCTTTGTGGACTATTACTCACTCTTATGGGGTCCGAAGTGACTTTCACGATTAACTAACCCTGGGTGCGCTTACGTGTCGGTCATCAACACTCAGCAGCTTTTGGCCGATTCTAACCCGCTTCGTGGACTATTACTCACCGCTTTGGGGTCCCGAGTGATTTCCACGATTAACGAACCCTAGGATGCATTTACGTTTGTCGGTCATCAACACTCGCAGCTTTTGGTCGGTTCTAACCTGCTTCGTGGACTATTACTCACCGCTTTGGGGTCCCAAAGTGATTTCCATGCTTGTTGAACCCCAAAGTGCGCTTTACGATTTGTCATCAACACCGATAGTTTTGGCCGATTCTCGCCGCTTGTGGACTATTACTCACTATTTGGGGTCCCGGTGATTTCCATGATTAACGAACCCCGGGTGCGCTTACGTGTCGGCCATCAACACTCGCAGCTTTAGGCCGATTCTCACCCGCTTTCATGGACTATTACTCACCGCTTTGGGATCCCGGTGATTTCCATGCTTGTTGAACCCTAAGGTGCGCTTTACGTGTCGGTCATCAACACCGATAGCTTTTGGCCGATTCTCGCACGCTTGTGGACCATTACTCACTCGCTTGGGGTCCCGAGTGATTTCCACGATTAACTAACCCTCGGTGCGCTTACGTGTCGGCCATCAACACTCACAGCTTTTGGCCGATTCTCACCCGCTTTATGGACTATTACTCACCGCTTTGGGGTCCCAAAGTGATTTCCATGTTTGTTGAACCCTCAAGGTGCGCTTACGTGTCGGCCATCAACACCGATAGTTTTGGCCGATTCTCGCCCGCTTCGTGGACTATTACTCACTCTTTTGGGGTCCGAGTGATCGCCACGATTAACAAACCATGGGGTGCGCTTACGTGTCGGTCATCAACACTGCAGCTTTGGTCGATTCTAACCTGCTTTCATTGACTATTACTCACCGCTTTGGGGTCCCGAGTGATTTCCATGCTTGTTGAATCCTAAGGTGCGCTTTACGTGTCGGCCATCAACAATCACAATTTTGGCCAATTCTCGCCCGCTTTCATGGACTATTACTCACTATTTGGGGTCCCAAAGAGACTTCCACGATTAACAAACCCCGGGTGCGCTTACGTGTCGGCCATCAACGCCGAGAGTTTTGGCCGATTCTCGCCCGCTTCGTGGACTATTACTCACTCTTTGGGGGCCCGAGGATCGCCACGATTAACTAACCCTCGGGTGCGCTTACGTGTCGGCCATCAACACTGCAGCTTTTGGTCGATTCTAACCCGCTTGCTGACTATTACTCACCGCTTTGGGGTCCCGAGTGATTTCCATGCTTGTTGAATCCCAAGGTGCGCTTACGTGTCGGTCATCAACAATCACAATTTTGGCCAATTCGCCCGCTTCATGGACTATTACTCACTATTTGGGGTCCCAAGAGACTTCCACGATTAACTAACCCTGGGTGCGCGACGTGTCGGTCATCAACACTCGCAGCTTTAGGCCGATTCTGACCCGCTTCGTGGACTATTACTCACCGCTTTGGGATCCCGGTGATTTCCATGCTTGTTGAACCCCAAGGTGCGCTTACGTGTTTGGCCATCAACACCGATAGTTTTGGCCGATTCTCGCCCGCTTTGTGGACTATTACTCACTCTTATGGGGTCCGAAGTGACTTTCACGATTAACTAACCCTGGGTGCGCTTACGTGTCGGCCATCAACACTCGCAGCTTTTGGCCGATTCTAACCCGCTTCGTGGACTATTACTCACCGCTTTGGGGTCCCGAGTGATTTCCACGATTAACGAACCCTAGGATGCATTTACGTGTCGGTCATCAACACTCGCAGCTTTTGGTCGATTCTAACCCGCTTCGTGGACTATTACTCACCGCTTTGGGGTCCCAAAGTGATTTCCATGCTTGTTGAACCCCAAAGTGCGCTTTACGACGGTCATCAACAATCACAATTTTGGCCGATTCTCGCCGCTTTCGGGACTATTACTCACTATTTGGGGTCCCGGTGATTTCCATGATTAACGAACCTCGGGTGCGCTTACGTGTCGGCCATCAACACTCGCAGCTTTAGGCCGATTCTGACCTGCTTCGTGGACTATTACTCACCGCTTTGGGATCCCAAATGATTTCCATGCTTGTTGAACCCTCAAGGTGCGCTTTACGTGTCGGCCATCAACACCGACAGCTTTTGGCCGATTCTCGCACGCTTTGTGGACCATTACTCACTCGCTTGGGGTCCCGAGTGATTTCCACGATTAACTAACCCTAGGGTGCGCTTACGTGTCGGTCATCAACACTCACAGCTTTTGGCCGATTCTCACCCGCTTTATGGACTATTACTCACCGCTTTGGGGTCCCAAAGTGATTTCCATGTTTGTTGAACCCTAAGGTGCGCTTACGTGTCGGCCATCAACACCGATAGTTTTGGCCGATTCTCGCCCGCTTTCATGGACTATTACTCACTCTTTGGGGTCCCGGAGGATCGCCATGATTAACAAACCATGGGTGCGCTTACGTGTCGGTCATCAACACTCGCAGCTTTTGGTCGATTCTAACCTGCTTGCTGACTATTACTCACCGCTTTGGGGTCCCGAGTGATTTCCATGCTTGTTGAATCCTAAGGTGCGCTTTACGTGTTTGGCCATCAACAATCACAATTTTGGCCAATTCTCGCCCGCTTTCATGGACTATTACTCACTATTTGGGGTCCCAAAGAGATTTCCACGATTAACTAACCCGGGTGCGCTTATGTTCGGCCATCAACGCTGAGTTTTGGCCATTCAATTACTCACTCTTTTGGGGTCCCGCTTTTGTCGGTCATCAACACTCGCAGCTTTTGGTCGATTCTAACCCGCTTCGTGGACTATTACTCACCGCTTTGGGGTCCCAAAGTGATTTCCATGCTTGTTGAACCCTAAGGTGCGCTTTACGTGTCGGCCATCAACACCGACAGTTTTGGCCGATTCTCGCCCGCTTTCGTGGACTATTACTCACTATTTGGGGTCCCGGTGATTTCCATGATTAACGAACCCTCGGGTGCGCTTTACGGTCGGTCATCAACACTCGCAGCTTTAGGCCGATTCTCACCCGCTTCATGGACTATTACTCACCGCTTTGGGATCCCGGTGATTTCCATGCTTGTTGAACCCCAAGGTGCGCTTTACGTGTCGGGTCATCAACACCGATAGCTTTGGCCGATTCTCGCACGCTTTCGTGGACTATTACTCACTCGCTTGGGGTCCCGAGTGATTTCCACGATTAACTAACCCTAGGGTGCGCTTACGTGTCGGTCATCAACACTCACAGCTTTTGGCCGATTCTCAACCCGCTTTATGGACTATTACTCACCGCTTTGGGGTCCCAAAGTGATTTCCATGTTTGTTGAACCCTCAAGGTGCGCTTACGTGTCGGTCATCAACACCGACAGCTTTTGGCCGATTCTCGCCCGCTTTCGTGGACTATTACTCACTCTTTTGGGGTCCCGGAGGATCGCCACGATTAACAAACCATGGGTGCGCTTACGTGTCGGTCATCAACACTCGCAGCTTTTGGTCGATTCTAACCCGCTTCATGGACTATTACTCACCGCTTTGGGGTCCCGAGTGATTTCCATGCTTGTTGAATCCTAAGGTGCGCTTTACGTGTCGGGCCATCAACAATCACAATTTTGGCCAATTCTCGCCCGCTTCATGGACTATTACTCACTATTTGGGGTCCCAAAGAGATTTCCATGATTAACAAACCCTCGGGTGCGCGTTACGTGTCGGGCCATCAACACCGATAGCTTTTGGCCGATTCTCGCCCGCTTCGTGGACTATTACTCACTCTTTTGGGGTCCCGAGTGATCGCCACGATTAACTAACCATGGGTGCGCTTACGTGTCGGTCATCAACACTCGCAGCTTTTGGTCGATTCTAACCCGCTTTCATGACTATTACTCACCGCTTTGGGGTCCCGAGTGATTTCCATGCTTGTTGAATCCTAAGGTGCGCTTACGTGTCGGTCATCAACAATCACAATTTTGGCCAACTCGCCCGCTTTCATGGACTATTACTCACTATTTGGGGTCCCAAAAGACTTCCACGATTAACTAACCCCGGTGCGCTTACGTGTCGGGCATCAACACTGCAGCTTTAGGCCGATTCTAACCTGCTTGTGGACTATTACTCACCGCTTTGGGATCCCGGTGATTTCCATGCTTGTTGAACCCTAAGGTGCGCTTTACGTGTCGGTCATCAACACCGACAGCTTTTGGCCGATTCTCGCCCGCTTTGTGGACTATTACTCACTCTTTGGGGTCCGAAGTGACTTTCACGATTAACTAACCCCGGGTGCGCTTACGTGTCGGCCATCAACACTCGCAGCTTTTGGCCGATTCTAACCCGCTTCGTGGACTATTACTCACCGCTTTGGGGTCCCGGAGTGATTTCCACGATTAACGACCCTAGGATGCATTTACGGTTTGGTCATCAACACTGCAGCTTTTGGTCGATTCTAACCTGCTTCGTGGACTATTACTCACCGTTTTGGGGTCCCAAAGTGATTTCCATGCTTGTTGAACCCCAAGGTGCGCTTACGTGTCGGTCATCAACAATCACAATTTTGGCCGATTCGCCCGCTTTCATGGACTATTACTCACTATTTGGGGTCCCGGTGATTTCCATGATTAACGAACCCTGGGTGCGCGACGTGTCGGCCATCAACACTCGCAGCTTTAGGCCGATTCTAACCCGCTTCGTGGACTATTACTCACCGCTTTGGGATCCCGGTGATTTCCATGCTTGTTGAACCCTAAGGTGCGCTTTACGTGTCGGTCATCAACACCGACAGCTTTGGCCGATTCTCGCACGCTTTCGTGGACTATTACTCACTCTTTGGGGTCCCGGAGTGATTTCCACGATTAACTAACCCTAGGGCGCTTACGTGTCGGTCATCAACACTCACAGCTTTTGGCCGATTCTAACCCGCTTTATGGACTATTACTCACCGCTTTGGGGTCCCAAAGTGATTTCCATGTTTGTTGAACCCTAGGATGCGCTTTACGTGTTTGGTCATCAACACTCGCAGCTTTTGGTCGATTCTAACCCGCTTCGTGGACTATTACTCACCGCTTTGGGGTCCCAAAGTGATTTCCATGCTTGTTGAACCCCAAAGTGCGCTTACGTGTCGGTCATCAACACCGACAATTTTGGCCAATTCGCCCGCTTTGGACTATTACTCACTATTTGGGGTCCCGGTGATTTCCATGATTAACGAACCCTGGGTGCGCTACGGTCGGCCATCAACACTCGCAGCTTTAGGCCGATTCTGACCCGCTTCGTGGACTATTACTCACCGCTTTGGGATCCCGGTGATTTCCATGCTTGTTGAACCCCAAGGTGCGCTTACGTGTCGGTCATCAACACTGACAGTTTTGGCCGATTCTGGCACGTTTCGTGGACCATTACTCACTCGTTTGGGGTCCCAGAGTGACTTCCATGATTAACGAACCCTGGGGTGCGTTTACGTGTCGGTCATCAACACTCACAGTTTTGGCCGATTCTGACCCGTTTCATGCACTATTACTTACCGTTTTGGGGTCCCAATGTGATTTCCATGTTTGTTGAACCCCAAGGTGTGCTTACGTGTCGGTCATCAACACCGATAGCTTTGGCCGATTCTCGCCCGCTTTGTGGACTATTACTCACTCTTTTGGGGTCCCGGAGGATCGCCATGATTAACAAACCATGGGTGCGCTTACGTGTCGGTCATCAACACTCGCAGCTTTTGGTCGATTCTAACCTGCTTGCTGACTATTACTCACCGCTTTGGGGTCCCGAGTGATTTCCATGCTTGTTGAATCCCAAGGTGCGCTTTACGTGTCGGTCATCAACAATCACAATTTTGGCCAATTCTCGCCCGCTTTCATGGACTATTACTCACTATTTGGGGTCCCAAAGAGACTTCCACGATTAACTAACCCCGGGTGCGCGACGTGTTTGGCCATCAACGCCGATAGTTTTGGCCGATTCTCGCCCGCTTCGTGGACTATTACTCACTCTTTTGGGGTCCCGAGGATCGCCACGATTAACTAACCCTGGGTGCGCTTTACGTGTCGGTCATCAACACTTGCAGCTTTGGTCGATTCTAACCTGCTTGCGCTGACTATTACTCACCGCTTTGGGGTCCCGAGTGATTTCCATGCTTGTTGAATCCTAAGGTGCGCTTTACGTGTCGGTCATCAACAATCACAATTTTGGCCAACTCGCCCGCTTCATGGACTATTACTCACTATTTGGGGTCCCAAAAGACTTCCACGATTAACGAACCCCGGGTGCGCGCTACGTGTCGGTCATCAACACTCGCAGCTTTAGGCCGATTTTGACCTGCTTGTGGACTATTACTCACCGCTTTGGGATCCCGGTGATTTCCATGCTTGTTGAACCCTAAGGTGCGCTTTACGTGTTTGGCCATCAACACCGATAGCTTTTGGCCGATTCTCGCCCGCTTTGTGGACTATTACTCACTCTTATGGGGTCCGAAGTGACTTTCACGATTAACGAACCCCGGGCGCGCTTACGTGTCGGTCATCAACACTCGCAGCTTTTGGCCGATTCTAACCCGCTTCGTGGACTATTACTCACCGCTTTGGGGTCCCGAGTGATTTCCACGATTAACGAACCCTAGGATGCATTTACGTGTTTGGTCATCAACACTCGCAGCTTTTGGTCGGTTCTAACCTGCTTGTGGACTATTACTCACCGCTTTTGGGGTCCCAAAGTGATTTCCATGCTTGTTGAACCTCAAAGTGCGCTTTACGATCGGCCATCAACACCGACAGCTTTTGGCCGATTCTCGCCCGCTTGTGGACTATTACTCACTATTTGGGGTCCCGGTGATTTCCATGATTAACGAACCCTGGGTGCGCTTACGTGTCGGCCATCAACACTCGCAGCTTTAGGCCGATTCTCACCCATTTCGTGGACTATTACTCACCGCTTTGGGATCCCGGTGATTTCCATGCTTGTTGAACCCCAAGGTGCGCTTACGGTCGGCCATCAACACCGACAGCTTTTGGCCGATTCTCGCACGCTTTCGTGGACCATTACTCACTCGCTTGGGGTCCCGGAGTGATTTCCACGATTAACTAACCCCGGGTGCGCTTACGTGTCGGTCATCAACACTCACAGCTTTGGCCGATTCTCACCCGCTTTATGGACTATTACTCACCGCTTTGGGGTCCCAAAGTGATTTCCATGTTTGTTGAACCCAAGGTGCGCTTACGTGTCGGTCATCAACACCGACGCTTTGGCCGATTCTCGCCCGCTTTCGTGGACTATTACTCACTCTTTTGGGGTCCCGGAGGATCGCCATGATTAACAAACCATGGGGTGCGATTACATGTTGGTCATCAACACTCGCAGCTTTTGGTCGATTCTAACCCGCTTGCTGACTATTACTCACCGCTTTGGGGTCCCGAGTGATTTCCATGCTTGTTGAATCCTAAGGTGCGCTTTACGTGTCGGCCATCAACAATCACAATTTTGGCCAATTCTCGCCCGCTTTATGGACTATTACTCACTATTTGGGGTCCCAAAGAGACTTCCATGATTAACTAACCCTTTGGGATCGGGTGCGCTTACGTGTCGGTCATCAACGCCGACAGCTTTTGGCCGATTCTCGCCCGCTTGTGGACTATTACTCACTCTTTGGGGGTCCCGGAGGATCGCCACGATTAACAAACCATGGGGTGCGCTTACGGTAGGTCATCAACACTCGCAGCTTTTGGTCGATTCTAACCCGCTTTTGACTATTACTCACCGCTTTGGGGTCCCGAGTGATTTCCATGCTTGTTGAATCCTAAGGTGCGCTTTACGTGTTTGGCCATCAACAATCACAATTTTGGCCAATTCTCGCCCGCTTTCATGGACTATTACTCACTATTTGGGGTCCCAAAGAGACTTCCATGATTAACAAACCCCGGGTGCGCTTACGTGTCGGTCATCAACACTCGCAGCTTTAGGCCGATTCTCGCCCGCTTCGTGGACTATTACTCACTCGCTTTGGGGTCCCGAGTGATTTCCATGATTAACAAACCATGGGGTGCGCTTACGTGTCGGCCATCAACACTCGCAGCTTTGGTCGATTCTAACCTGCTTCATGGACTATTACTCACCGCTTTGGGGTCCCGAGTGATTTCCATGCTTGTTGAACCCTAAGGTGCGCTTTACGTGTTTGGCCATCAACACTCACAATTTTGGCCGATTCTCGCCCGCTTTCATGGACTATTACTCACTATTTGGGGTCCCAAAGTGATTTCCATGATTAACAAACCCTCGGGTGCGCTTACGTGTCGGTCATCAACACCGATAGCTTTTGGCCGATTCTCGCCTGCTTGTGGACTATTACTCACTTTTGGGGTCCCGAGTGATCGCCACGATTAACAAACCATGGGTGCGCTTACGTGTAGGTCATCAACACTCGCAGCTTTTGGTCGATTCTAACCTGCTTTTGACTATTACTCACCGCTTTGGGGTCCCGAGTGATTTCCATGCTTGTTGAATCCTCAAGGTGCGCTTACGTGTCGGCCATCAACAATCACAATTTTGGCCAATTCTCGCCCGCTTCATGGACTATTACTCACTATTTGGGGTCCCAAAGAGACTTCCATGATTAACAAACCCTGGGTGCGCTTACGTGTCGGCCATCAACACCGAGCTTTTGGCCGATTCTCGCCCGCTTCGTGGACTATTACTCACTCTTTGGGGTCCCGGAGTGATCGCCACGATTAACAAACCCATGGGTGCGCTTACGTGTCGGTCATCAACACTCGCAGCTTTTGGTCGATTCTAACCCGCTTCATTGACTATTACTCACCGCTTTGGGGTCCCGAGTGATTTCCATGCTTGTTGAATCCTAAGGTGCGCTTTACGTGTCGGTCATCAACAATCACAATTTTGGCCAATTCTCGCCCGCTTCATGGACTATTACTCACTATTTGGGGTCCCAAAGAGATTTCCATGATTAACAAACCCCGGGTGCGCTTACGTGTCGGCCATCAACACTCGACAGCTTTTGGCCGATTCTCGCCCGCTTCGTGGACTATTACTCACTCTTTGGGGTCCCGAGGATTTCCACGATTAACAAACCCATGGGTGCGCTTACGTGTAGGTCATCAACACTCGCAGCTTTTGGTCGATTCTAACCCGCTTTTGACTATTACTCACCGCTTTGGGGTCCCGAGTGATTTCCATGCTTGTTGAATCCCAAGGTGCGCTTTACGTGTCGGGCCATCAACAATCACAATTTTGGCCGATTCTCGCCCGCTTTCATGGACTATTACTCACTATTTGGGGTCCCAAAGAGACTTCCATGATTAACAAACCCCAAAGGTGCGCTTACGTGTCGGCCATCAACACCGATAGCTTTTGGCCGATTCTCGCCCGCTTGTGGACTATTACTCACTTTTTGGGGTCCCGGAGTGATCGCCACGATTAACGAACCATGGGGTGCGCTTTACGTTTCGGGTCATCAACACTCGCAGTTTTGGTCGATTCTAACCCGCTTCGCTGACTATTACTCACCGCTTTGGGGTCCCGATTTCCATGCTTGTTGAATCCTAAGGTGCGCTTACGTGTCGGCCATCAACAATCACAATTTTGGCCAACTCGCCCGCTTTCATGGACTATTACTCACTATTTGGGGTCCCGGTGACTTCCATGATTAACAACCCTGGGCGCGCTTACGTGTCGGCCATCAACACTCGCAGCTTTAGGCCGATTCTCGACCTGCTTCGTGGACTATTACTCACCGCTTTGGGGATCCCGGTGATTTCCATGCTTGTTGAACCCCAAGGTGCGCTTTACGTGTCGGCCATCAACACCGACAGCTTTTGGCCGATTCGCACGCTTTGTGGACTATTACTCACTCGCTTGGGGTCCCGAGTGATTTCCACGATTAACTAACCCTCGGGTGCGCTTACGTGTCGGCCATCAACACTCACAGTTTTGGCCGATTCTCAACCCGCTTTATGGACTATTACTCACCGCTTTGGGGTCCCAAAGTGATTTCCATGTTTGTTGAACCCTAAGGTGCGCTTTACGTGTCGGTCATCAACACCGACAGCTTTGGCCGATTCTCGCCCGCTTGTGGACTATTACTCACTCTTTGGGGTCCCGAGTGATCGCCATGATTAACAAACCATGGGTGCGATACGTGTCGGTCATCAACACTCGCAGCTTTTGGTCGATTCTAACCCGCTTCGCTGACTATTACTCACCGCTTTGGGGTCCCGAGTGATTTCCATGCTTGTTGAATCCCAAGGTGCGCTTTACGTGTCGGCCATCAACAATCACAATTTTGGCCAATTCTCGCCCGCTTTATGGACTATTACTCACTATTTGGGGTCCCAAAGAGACTTCCATGATTAACAAACCCTGGGTGCGCTTACGTGTCGGCCATCAACACCAGATTCAGCTTTTGGCCGATTCTGTTTGCCCGCTTTACGGACTATTACTCACTCTTTTGGGGTCCCGAGTGATCGCCACGATTATTAACAAACCATGGGTGCGCTTACGTGTCGGTCATCAACACTCGCAGCTTTGGTCGATTCTAACCCGCTTTTGACTATTACTCACCGCTTTGGGGTCCCGAGTGATTTCCATGCTTGTTGAATCCCAAGGTGCGCTTACGTGTCGGGCCATCAACAATCACAATTTTGGCCAATTCGCGCCGCTTCATGGACTATTACTCACTATTTGGGGTCCCAAAGAGACTTCCATGATTAACAAACCCCTGGGTGCGCTTATACGGTCGGGTCATCAACACCGCAGCTTTGGCCGATTCTCGCCCGCTTGTGGACTATTACTCACTTTTTGGGGTCCCGAGTGATCGCCACGATTAACAAACCATGGGTGCGCTTTACGTGTCGGTCATCAACACTCGCAGTTTTGGTCGATTCTAACCCGCTTCATGGACTATTACTCACCGCTTTGGGGTCCCGAGTGATTTCCATGCTTGTTGAATCCTCAAGGTGCGCTTACGTGTCGGGCCATCAACAATCACAATTTTGGCCAATTCTCGCCCGCTTTCATGGACTATTACTCACTATTTGGGGTCCCAAAGAGATTTCCATGATTAACAAACCCTGGGTGCGCTTACGGTCGGCCATCAACACCGATAGCTTTGGCCGATTCTCGCCTGCTTTCGTGGACTATTACTCACTTTTGGGGTCCCGGAGGATCGCCACGATTAACAAACCATGGGGTGCGCTTACGTGTCGGTCATCAACACTCGCAGCTTTTGGTCGATTCTAACCCGCTTTCGTGGACTATTACTCACCGCTTTGGGGTCCCGAGTGATTTCCATGCTTGTTGAATCCTAAGGTGCGCTTTACGGTTTGGCCATCAACAATCACAATTTTGGCCGATTCTCGCCCGCTTCATGGACTATTACTCACGCTTTGGGGTCCCAAAGAGACTTCCATGATTAACAAACCCTCAAAGTGCGCTTACGGTTTGGTCATCAACACCGACAGCTTTTGGCCGATTTTGGCCCGCTTCGTGGACTATTACTCACTCTTTTGGGGTCCCGAGGATCGCCACGATTAACGAACCATGGGGTGCGCTTACGTGTCGGTCATCAACACTGCAGCTTTTGGTCGATTCTAACCCGCTTCGCTGACTATTACTCACCGCTTTGGGGTCCCGAGTGATTTCCATGCTTGTTGAATCCTAAGGTGCGCTTTACGTGTCGGTCATCAACAATCACAATTTTGGCCAACTCGCCCGCTTTCATGGACTATTACTCACTATTTGGGGTCCCGGCGATTTCCATGATTAACGAACCTCGGGTGCGCTTACGTGTTTGGCCATCAACACTCGCAGCTTTAGGCCGATTCTCGACCTGCTTCGTGGACTATTACTCACCGCTTTGGGATCCCGGTGATTTCCATGCTTGTTGAACCCTAAGGTGCGCTTTACGGTTTGGCCATCAACACCGATAGCTTTTGCCGATTCTCGCACGCTTTGTGGACTATTACTCACTCGCTTGGGGTCCCGAGTGATTTCCACGATTAACTAACCCCGGGTGCGCGACGTGTCGGCCATCAACACTCACAATTTCGCCGATTCTCAACCCGCTTTATGGACTATTACTCACCGCTTTGGGGTCCCAAAGTGATTTCCATGTTTGTTGAACCCTAAGGTGCGCTTACGTGTCGGCCATCAACACTCGACAGCTTTGGCCGATTCTCGCCCGCTTTCGTGGACTATTACTCACTCTTTTGGGGTCCCGAGTGATCGCCATGATTAACAAACCATGGGGTGCGCTACGTGTCGGGCATCAACACTCGCAGCTTTGGTCGATTCTAACCCGCTTGCTGACTATTACTCACCGCTTTGGGGTCCCGAGTGATTTCCATGCTTGTTGAATCCCAAGGTGCGCTTTACGGTTTGGCCATCAACAATCACAATTTTGGCCAATTCTGGCCCGTTTCACAGACTATTACTCACTATTTGGGGGTCCCAAAGAGACTTCCATGATTAACAAACCCTGGGGTGCGTTTACGTGTCGGTCATCAACGCTGACAGTTTTGGCCGATTCTGGCCCGTTTCCGTGGACTATTACTCACTCTTTTGGGGGCCCGGAGTGACTGCCACGATTAACAAACCATGGGGTACGTTTACATGTAGGTCATCAACACTCGCAGTTTTGGTCGATTCTAACCCGTTTCTTTGACTATTACTCACCGTTTTCGGGTCCCGGAGTGATTTCCATGCTTGTTGAATCCCAAGGTGCGCTTACGTGTCGGTCATCAACAATCACAATTTTGGCCAATTCTGGCCCGTTTCACGGACTATTACTCACTATTTGGGGGTCCCAAAGAGACTTCCATGATTAACAAACCCTGGGGTGCGTTTACGTGTCGGTCATCAACGCTGACAGTTTTGGCCGATTCTGGCCCGTTTCGTGGACTATTACTCACTCTTTGGGGTCCCGAGGATCGCCACGATTAACAAACCATGGGTGCGCTTACGTGTCGGTCATCAACACTCGCAGCTTTTGGTCGATTCTAACCTGCTTTCATTGACTATTACTCACCGCTTTGGGGTCCCGAGTGATTTCCATGCTTGTTGAATCCTAAGGTGCGCTTTACGTGTCGGCCATCAACAATCACAATTTTGGCCAATTCTCGCCCGCTTTCATGGACTATTACTCACTATTTGGGGTCCCAAAGAGACTTCCATGATTAACAAACCCTCGGGTGCGCGGCCATCGTGTCGGTCATCAACACCGCAGCTTTTGGCCGATTCTCGCCTGCTTTCGTGGACTATTACTCACTCTTTGGGGGCCCGAGGATCGCCACGATTAACAAACCATGGGGTGCGCTTACGTGTAGGTCATCAACACTCGCAGCTTTGGTCGATTCTAACCCGCTTTTGACTATTACTCACCGCTTTGGGGTCCCGAGTGATTTCCATGCTTGTTGAATCCTAAGGTGCGCTTTACGTGTCGGCCATCAACAATCACAATTTTGGCCAATTCTCGCCTGCTTCATGGACTATTACTCACGCTTTGGGGTCCCAAAGAGATTTCCATGATTAACAAACCCTGGGTGCGCTTACGTGTTTGGCCATCAACACCGATAGCTTTTGGCCGATTTGGCCCGCTTTCGTGGACTATTACTCACTCTTTTGGGGTCCCGAGGATCGCCACGATTAACTAACCATGGGGTACGCTTACGGTAGGTCATCAACACTGCAGCTTTTGGTCGATTCTAACCTGCTTCGCTGACTATTACTCACCGCTTTGGGGTCCCGAGTGATTTCATGCTTGTTGAATCCCAAGGTGCGCTTTACGTGTCGGTCATCAACAATCACAATTTTGGCCAACTCGCCCGCTTTCATGGACTATTACTCACTATTTGGGGTCCCGGCGATTTCCACGATTAACTAACCCCGGGTGCGCTTACGTTTGGCCATCAACACTCGCAGCTTTAGGCCGATTCTCGACCTGCTTGTGGACTATTACTCACCGCTTGGGGATCCCGGTGATTTCCATGCTTGTTGAACCCCAAGGTGCTTTACGTGTTTGGCCATCAACACCGAGCTTTTGGCCGATTCTCGCACGCTTGCGGGACTATTACTCACTGCTTGGGGTCCCAGAGTGATTTCCACGATTAACGAACCCTAGGGTGCGCTTACGTTGTCGGTCATCAACACTCACAGCTTTTGGCCGATTCTAACCCGCTTTATGGACTATTACTCACCGCTTTGGGGTCCCAAAGTGATTTCCATGTTTGTTGAACCCTAAGGTGCGCTTTACGTGTCGGTCATCAACACTCGCAGCTTTTGGCCGATTCTGCCCGCTTTGTGGACTATTACTCACTCTTTGGGGTCCCGAGTGATTTCCATGATTAACAAACCATGGGGTGCGTTTACGTGTCGGTCATCAACACTGACAGTTTTGGCCGATTCTGGCACGTTTTGTGGACCATTACTCACTCGTTTGGGGTCCCGGAGTGACTTCCACGATTAACGAACCCTGGGGTGCGTTTACGTGTCGGTCATCAACACTCACAATTTCGTCGATTCTGACCCGTTTTATGGACTATTACTCACCGTTTTGGGGTCCCAAAGTGATTTCGATGTTTGTTGAACCCTAATGTGCGCTTATGTGTCGGTCATCAACACTGACAGTTTTGGCCGATTCTGGCCCGTTTCGTGGACTATTACTCACTCTTTTGGGGGCCCGGAGTGACTGCCATGATTACAAACCATGGGGCGCGTATACGTGTCGGTCATCAACACTCGCAGTTTTGGACGATTCTAACCTGCTTCGCTGACTATTACTCACCGCTTTGGGGTCCCGAGTGATTTCCATGCTTGTTGAATCCCAAGGTGCGCTTTACGTGTCGGCCATCAACAATCACAATTTTGGCCAATTCTCGCCCGCTTTCATGGACTATTACTCACTATTTGGGGTCCCAAAGAGATTTCCACGATTAACGAACCCCGGGTGCGCTTACGTGTCGGCCATCAACGCCGATAGTTTTGGCCGATTCTCGCCCGCTTTGTGGACTATTACTCACTCTTTTGGGGTCCGGAGGATCGCCACGATTAACTAACCCCGGGTGCGCTTTACGTGTCGGCCATCAACACTTGCAGCTTTTGGTCGATTCTAACCTGCTTTCGCTGACTATTACTCACCGCTTTGGGGTCCCGAGTGATTTCCATGCTTGTTGAATCCTAAGGTGCGCTTTACGTAGGTCATCAACAATCACAATTTTGGCCAACTCGCCCGCTTTCATGGACTATTACTCACTATTTGGGGTCCCAAAAGACTTTCCATGATTAATGAACCCTGGGTGCGCTTACGTGTCGGTCATCAACACTCGCAGCTTTAGGCCGATTCTGACCTGCTTGTGGACTATTACTCACCGCTTTGGGATCCCGGTGATTTCCATGCTTGTTGAACCCTAAGGTGCGCTTTACGTGTCGGCCATCAACACCGATAGCTTTTGGCCGATTCTCGCCCGCTTTGTGGACTATTACTCACTCTTATGGGGTCCGAAGTGACTTTCACGATTAACTAACCCCGGGTGCGCGACGTGTCGGTCATCAACACTCGCAGCTTTTGGCCGATTCTAACCTGCTTCGTGGACTATTACTCACCGCTTTGGGGTCCCGAGTGATTTCCACGATTAACTAACCCTAGGATGCATTTACGTTTCGGTCATCAACACTCACAGCTTTTGGTCGATTCTAACCTGCTTGTGGACTATTACTCACCGCTTTGGGGTCCCAAAGTGATTTCCATGCTTGTTGAACCCCAAAGTGCGCTTTACGACGGCCATCAACACCGACAGCTTTTGGCCGATTCTCGGGCCGCTTTGTGGACTATTACTCACTATTTGGGGTCCCGGTGATTTCCATGATTAACGAACCCTCGGGTGCGCTACGCGTGTCGGCCATCAACACTCGCAGCTTTAGGCCGATTCTCACCCGCTTCGTGGACTATTACTCACCGCTTGGGGATCCCGGTGATTTCCATGCTTGTTGAACCCTAAGGTGCGCTTTACGGTTTGGCCATCAACACCGATAGCTTTTGGCCGATTCTCGCACGCTTGCGGACCATTACTCACTGCTTGGGGTCCCGAGTGATTTCCACGATTAACGAACCCTCGGGTGCGCGACGTGTCGGTCATCAACACTCACAATTTCGGCCGATTCTCACCCGCTTTATGGACTATTACTCACCGCTTTGGGGTCCCAAAGTGATTTCCATGTTTGTTGAACCCTAAGGTGCGCTTACGTGTCGGCCATCAACACCGATAGCTTTGGCCGATTCTCGCCCGCTTGTGGACTATTACTCACTCTTTTGGGGTCCCGGAGGATCGCCATGATTACAAACCATGGGTGCGATACGTGTTGGTCATCAACACTCGCAGCTTTTGGTCGATTCTAACCCGCTTTCGCTGACTATTACTCACCGCTTTGGGGTCCCGAGTGATTTCCATGCTTGTTGAATCCCAAGGTGCGCTTTACGTGTTGGCCATCAACAATCACAATTTTGGCCAATTCTCGCCCGCTTTATGGACTATTACTCACTATTTGGGGTCCCAAAGAGATTTCCACGATTAACGAACCCTAGGGTGCGCGATACGTGTCGGTCATCAACGCCGACGGTTTTGGCCGATTCTCGCCCGCTTCATGGACTATTACTCACTCTTTGGGGTCCCGAGGATCGCCACGATTAACAAACCCCGTGTGCGCTTACGTGTCGGTCATCAACACTTGCAGCTTTTGGTCGATTCTAACCTGCTTGCTGACTATTACTCACCGCTTTGGGGTCCCGAGTGATTTCCATGCTTGTTGAATCCTAAGGTGCGCTTTACGTGTCGGTCATCAACAATCACAATTTTGGCCAACTCGCCCGCTTCATGGACTATTACTCACTATTTTGGGGTCCCAAGAGACTTCCACGATTAACTAACCCTGGGTGCATTTATGTGTCGGTCATCAACACTCGCAGCTTTAGGCCGATTCTGACCTGCTTCGTGGACTATTACTCACCGCTTTGGGATCCCAAGTGATTTCCATGCTTGTTGAACCCTAAGGTGCGCTTTACGTGTTTGGCCATCAACACCGATAGCTTTTGGCCGATTCTCGCCTGCTTTGTGGACTATTACTCACTCTTTGGGGTCCCGGAGTGACTTCTATGATTAACGAACCCTAGGATGCATTTACGTGTCGGTCATCAACACTGATAGTTTTGGCCGATTCTGGCCCGTTTTGTGGACTATTACTCACCGCTTTGGGGTCCCAAAGTGATTTCCATGTTTGTTGAACCCTAAGGTGCGCTTTACGTGTCGGTCATCAACACCGACGCTTTTGGCCGATTCTCGCCCGCTTGCGGACTATTACTCACTTTTTGGGGTCCCGAGGATCGCCACGATTAACAAACCATGGGTGCGCTACATGTCGGTCATCAACACTCGCAGCTTTTGGTCGATTCTAACCTGCTTCATTGACTATTACTCACCGCTTTGGGGTCCCGAGTGATTTCCATGCTTGTTGAATCCCAAGGTGCGCTTTACGTTTGGCCATCAACAATCACAATTTTGGCCGCTATTCTCGCCTGCTTCATGGACTATTACTCACTATTTGGGGTCCCAAAGAGACTTCCATGATTAACAAACCTCAAGGCGTTTACGTGTCGGCCATCAACACCGACAGCTTTTGGCCGATTCTCGCCCGCTTCATGGACTATTACTCACTCTTTGGGGTCCCGAGTGATCGCCACGATTAACTAACCATGCGGTGCGCTTACGTGTCGGTCATCAACACTCGCAGCTTTTGGTCGATTCTAACCTGCTTCGCTGACTATTACTCACCGCTTTGGGGTCCCGAGTGATTTCCATGCTTGTTGAATCCTGGGTGCGCTTTACGGTTTGGTCATCAACAATCACAATTTTGGCCAACTCGCCCGCTTCATGGACTATTACTCACTATTTGGGGTCCCAAGAGATTTCCACGATTAACTAACCCTGGGTGCGCGACGTGTCGGCCATCAACACTCGCAGATTTTAGGCTGATTCTCACCCGCTTGTGGACTATTACTCACCGCTTTGGGATCCCGGTGATTTCCATGCTTGTTGAACCCCAAGGTGCGCTTACGTGTTTGGCCATCAACATTGATGCTTTTGGCCGATTCTCGCCCGCTTTGTGGACTATTACTCACTTTTTGGGGTCCGAAGTGACTTTCACGATTAACTAACCCCGGGTGCGCGACGTGTTTGGTCATCAACACTCGCAGCTTTGGTCGATTCTAACCCGCTTCGCTGACTATTACTCACCGCTTTGGGGTCCCGAGTGATTTCCATGCTTGTTGAATCCTAAGGTGCGCTTTACGGTTTGGCCATCAACAATCACAATTTTGGCCAACTCGCCCGCTTCATGGACTATTACTCACTATTTGGGGTCCCAAGAGACTTCCACGATTAACTAACCCTCAAGTGCGCGCGACGTGTCGGTCATCAACACTCGCAGATTTTAGGCCGATTCTCGACCCGCTTGTGGACTATTACTCACCGCTTTGGGATCCCGGTGATTTCCATGCTTGTTGAACCCCAAGGTGCGCTTTACGTGTTTGGCCATCAACACCGACAGCTTTTGGCCGATTCTCGCCCGCTTTGTGGACTATTACTCACTCTTTGGGGGCCCCGGAGTGACTTCTATGATTAACGAACCCTGGGGTGCATTTACGTGTCGGTCATCAACACTCACAGTTTTGGCCGATTCTGGCCCGTTTCGTGGACTATTACTCACTGTTTGGGGGTCCCGGAGTGATTTCCACGAGTAACGAACCCTGGGGTGCATTTACGTGTCGGTCATCAACACTCGTAGTTTTGGCCGATTCTGACCCGTTTGGTGGACTATTACTCACCGTTTTGGGGTCCCAAAGTGATTTCCATTCTTGTTGAACCCCAAGGTGCGCTTACGATTACGTGTGGCCATCAACACCGATAGCTTTTGGCCGATTCTCGCCCGCTTCATGGACTATTACTCACTATTTGGGGTCCCGGCGATTTCCATGATTAACGAACCCTGGGTGCGCGACGTGTCGGCCATCAACACTGCAGCTTTAGGCCGATTCTCGACCTGCTTCATGGACTATTACTCACCGCTTTGGGATCCCGGTGATTTCCATGCTTGTTGAACCCTCAAGGTGCGCTTTACGGTTTGGGTCATCAACACCGACAGCTTTGGCCATTCTCGCACGCTTGTGGACCATTACTCACTCGCTTGGGGTCCCGGAGTGATTTCCACGATTAACTAACCCTGGGTGCGCTTACGTGTCGGTCATCAACACTCACAGCTTTCGCCGATTCTCAACCCGCTTTATGGACTATTACTCACCGCTTTGGGGTCCCAAAGTGATTTCCATGTTTGTTGAACCCCAAGGTGCGCTTACGTGTTTGGCCATCAACACCGATAGTTTTGGCCGATTCGCCCGCTTTCGTGACTATTACTCACTATTTTGGGGTCCCGGAGGATCGCCACGATTAACAAACCATGGGTGCGCTATATGTCGGCCATCAACACTCGCAGCTTTGGTCGATTCTAACCCGCTTCATTGACTATTACTCACCGCTTTGGGGTCCCGAGTGATTTCCATGCTTGTTGAATCCTAAGGTGCGCTTTACGTGTCGGCCATCAACAATCACAATTTTGGCCAATTCTGCCCCGTTTCACGGACTATTACTCACTATTTGGGGGTCCCAAAGAGACTTCCATGATTAACAAACCCTGGGGTGCGTTTACGTGTCGGTCATCAACGCTGACAGTTTTGGCCGATTCTGGCCCGTTTCGTGGACTATTACTCACTCTTTTGGGGGCCCGGAGTGACTGCCACGATTAACGAACCATGGGTACGCTACGTGTAGGTCATCAACACTGCAGCTTTTGGTCGATTCTAACCCGCTTGCTGACTATTACTCACCGCTTTGGGTCCCGAGTGATTTCCATGCTTGTTGAATCCCAAGGTGCGCTTTACGTGTCGGTCATCAACAATCACAATTTTGGCCATCTCTCGCCCGCTTCATGGACTATTACTCACTATTTGGGGTCCCAAGAGACTTCCACGATTAACTAACCCCGGGTGCGCGACGTTGTCGGCCATCAACACTCGCATTTTAGGCTGATTTTGACCCGCTTCGTGGACTATTACTCACCGCTTTGGGATCCCGGTGATTTCCATGCTTGTTGAACCCCAAGGTGCGCTTTACGGTCGGCCATCAACATTGATGGCTTTTGGCCGATTCTCGCCCGCTTTGTGGACTATTACTCACTCTTATGGGGTCCGAAGTGATTTCACGATTAACTAACCCTCAAGGTGCGCTTACGTGTGTCGGCCATCAACACTTGCAGCTTTGGTCGATTCTAACCCGCTTCGCTGACTATTACTCACCGCTTTTGGGTCCCAAAGTGATTTCCATGCTTGTTGAATCCCAAGGTGCGCTTTACGCGTCGGTCATCAACAATCACAATTTTGGCCAACTCGCCCGCTTCATGGACTATTACTCACTATTTGGGGTCCCTAAGAGATTTCCACGATTAACTAACCCTGGGTGCGCTTACGTGTCGATCATCAACACTCGCATTTTAGGCCGATTCTCGACCCGCTTCGTGGACTATTACTCACCGCTTTGGGATCCCAAAGTGATTTCCATGCTTGTTGAACCCTCAAGGTGCGCTTACGTGTTTTGGCCATCAACACCGATAGCTTTTGGCCGATTCTCGCCCGCTTTGTGGACTATTACTCACTCTTTGGGGTCCCGGAGTGACTTCTATGATTAACGAACCCTAGGATGCATTTACGTGTTGGCCATCAACACTGATGCTTTTGGCCAATTCGCCCGCTTGGTGGACTATTACTCACTCTTTGGGGTCCCGAGTGATTTCCATGATTAACGAACCCTAGGATGCATTTACGTGTCGGTCATCAACACTCACAGCTTTTGGTCGTTCTAACCTGCTTCGTGGACTATTACTCACCGCTTTGGGGTCCCAAAGTGATTT